>CAUYON010094194.1:0-49943 GCA_963573935.1 Arctocebus calabarensis | reverse complement strand
AAAATAGATATTATCAAATTCCAGTAAGATTAGCCCACATAACAAAATCCCAAAACCAGAAATGTTGGTGTGAATGTGAAGAAAAGGGAACACTTCTACACTGCTGGTGGGAATGCAAACTAACACGTTCCTTTTGGAAAGTTGTTTGGAAAACACTTAGGGATCTAAAAATAGACCTGCCATTTGATCCTATAATTCCTCTAGTAGGTATATATCCAGAAGACCAAAAATCACATTATAACAAAGATATTTGTACCAGAATGTTTAGTGCAGCTCAATTCATAACTGCTAAGTTATGGAAGAAGCCAAGTGCCCATCGACCCTTGAATGGATTAATAAGTTGTGGTATATGTACACCACGGAATATTATGCAGCCTTAAAGAAAGATGAAGACTTTACCTCTTTCATGTTTACATGGATGGAGCTGGAACATATTCTTCTTAGCAAAGTATCTCAAGACTGGAAGAAAAAGTATCCAATGTACTCAGCCCTACTATGAAACTAATTTATAGCTTTTATATAAAGGCTATAACCCAATTATAGCATAAGAATATGGGGAAAGGGGCAATGGAAGTGAGGGGAGGGGGATGAGTGGAGGGAGGGCAGTTAATTGGTGGGATCACACCTATGGTGCATCTTAGAAGGGTACAGGGGAAATTTACTAAATGCAGAATATAAAGGTCTTAACACAATAACCAAGAAAATGCCATGAAGGTTATGTTAAACAGTTTGGTGAAAATATTTCAGATTGTAAATGAAACTAGTACATTGTACCCCACAATTGCATTAATGTACACAGCTATGATTTAATAAAAAAAATTGCTACATTAAAAAACATTACAATGTTAAAAAAATATAAGAATACAATAAAAATAAAAGGAAAAAATCAATTAAATAGAAAAAATGTAGAATAAAGATAATCAACAAAGCAAAAATCTCATTTTTTGAAAACAATAATAAAATTAGGAGAAAAAAGGAAAAAGAAGGGATATATATATAACCATTATCATGAATGGAAAAAGGGAAATTATTATACAACTTACAGTCATTAATCTTACACAAACTCTTTTAGGGAATGAGGAAGAGAGGAGAGTTCCCAGGTCACTTTTGAAGCCAACATAACCTTATTATAAAAATCCATTAGAAATGGCACAAGAAAGGAAAATTATTGGCCAATCTTCCTTATGAACACAGATGCAAAACTTCTAGATAAAACATAAGTTAATTATAGCAATACATAAAGATGATATCAGGTCTTATTTGAGTTCATGGCAATATAAGACTGATTTAATGTTTGAAAGTCAAAATCTCTGTAATTTTCCAAATTAGCATAAAAATGAGAAAATTATATGATTGTCTAGATGCAGGAAAAAAGAAAGCTGTATCTAGTGAATTAATAACAGATGGAGACTTGAAACAGACCCAGGAAGATGCGGAAACCAGTAGATGAGAGGGGTTGGGATTCTGAACACCTGAGGAAAGGACAAATTATTAGCTTTTCTTTAGGAAAAAAAATTATATCCCTATTTCTCAACACATAAAAAAATTTCAAATGTGTTAGAGATTTGAATGTAAAATCAAACTATAAAGTTTATGTGTAATTAGAAGATATTTACTAGGCCATCTTTTTTCTTATTGACTTTTGGGTTTAACAAAGCCTTCCTGCCACTAAGACATAAAACTGGAGTACGTTTTCTTGGCAAAAGACACCAGGAAAATCTTAAAAGACAAACACAAAGAGGGAAAGTATTTGCAGCTTACCTGGAATATAAGTAATATATTTGATACATAAAGACCTGTCAAACAAAAAGGATGAACATTTCCAGTAGAAAAAACGGACAGAGAATGATGCTGTCCATTGTTGGTAAGGGGTGGGGAGAGACTTGCTGGCTTGTGCTGTGAGTGTGGAGGGCATTTGGCAGCATCTGCCACACCACGCTGGTGTCTCCCATAGAAGCCCAGCCACAGCTAGCCAAAGTGGTATGGGGTGGTCATTCATTCAACATCATTTCCAATACTGGCAATGCAAAGAGAATCGATATGCACACGTTGAGATTATACGAGGCACGATGTGTTCACCTATACAATGAAACACCAGAAAGCCCTTTAAAAAGAAAATAATGCTAACAGATTTATCAGCAGTATTCAGAAGATACAGAAAAGTGATGTTTTGTATGTTTTGTTCAAATACTTTGATTACATTTGGGTAAAGAAAGACATACATGTGGTATAGAAAAGAACAGTGTATTGATTTCCTATTGCTGCTGGAACAACTTAACCACAGACTCGGTCATGTAAAACCACATAAATTTATTATCTTTCAGTTTGCAAGGTCAGGAGTCCAAAGGAAGTTCTACAGGGCCAGCATCAAGGTGTCCAGACAGCTGCCTTCTTCTGGAAGCACTGCAGAGAGATTCCATCTGTTTTGTCTTTTTCAGCTTCTAGTGGCCTGGACTGCTGGGCTGGTAGCCCCTTCCTCCATCTTCGAAGTGCATCAGTCTCCCCCAGCTCTGCTGTCACGTGGCCCCCGTGACTGACACGCCTGCCTCCCTCGAAGGCATTGGGCCCACCGGGGTAATCTAGAATACACTATCTCAGGGTCTTTAACTTAATGACACCTACGGAATCCCTTTTTCTATGTCAAGTAATATCCACAGGCTCCAGAGATTAGGAAAGGACATATCTGAGGGCATTACTCAGTTGACCACAGTTAGGAAAATCATGTAAACCAGTGGCTGTCTTAGAGGTGAGTATTTGAAGTTGGGAAAGGTACCTTAAACCTCACCACATTCATTCTCTCTCTCTCTCTCTCTCTCTCTCTCTCTCTCCATCCCCACCCCAATGAGCACACATTTTTCTAATAACAAATATGAAACTCAAAAATATAAAATGAATAGAAAACAAAAGAGTAGCCTAGAGGCTGAGGTCTCTGAAATTTTCTGGACGTTGGAAATTGAGGTTAAATACTCTTTCCAAGTTTCACATGTGGGTAGTGTGAGCCCAAAGCCAGCCTCTCGCTCCCAGCTCTGCAGGCTTCCTTCGTGCCGGACATTTGCCCCAGATGTCAGCCTAGGGTCAGCCGTGCTGAGTGTGCAGATGAAAGCCATCCACAGAGATGGGCATTTAAAACTTTAGCAAATTCACTTTTATCTCTTATCTCAATTTCAGTTGTTCAACTGTCTGATCTATTTTTAAGTATATTCACATATAATAGAAATTCTCTTGAATTTGGTGTTTCTGAACCTGTCTTGCTGAAATGCTTTGTAGACTCTGTAATGCCATTTTATTAGGTAGCTATACATGCAGTGGTTAAAGGCGCAGTGGCGCTGTCCATGGTGTTAAGTACCTCGCTGCATACCTGAGCCAGTTTCCCTGCTTTTCAGGATGGCTGTGTGCAAACAGCGGGGAAGAACGTTCAGCTTATAATTTGAGAGTCACAGAAAAGAAAAGAAAACGTGTACCCTTCTAGAAGAAATCTGGCCATTTGATGGCATCGATGTTGGTTGACCTTGACTCTTCTTTTTGGACCCCCAAGTCCACTGGGGGTGCCGTGGACTCTGTAGAGCCCTCTCAGCCTCCATGGTGACCCTGACGCTGAGCCAGTGTGCACAGCTTTGGAGCACCAGCACCGAGGTTTTCTTGCCTCCATCAAAACGCAGGCCTATCTATCTGCACCACTGACTGAGAGCAAGAAATAGAAGCACCCCAGCGATGGAGCGTGGTCCTCTCAAACTAGAAATTTGATGTCATGGGAAATGGTGGACCCATGCCATTGAGCACACTTTTCTGCTCCCCCCAGCAGAGGTCTTAGGGGGAGGGGCACAGCCGGCTGACCTTGAGGGCGGAAAGGAATTTCCATCACAATTGCTTGACCAAGAAAACATTCCAGTTGTCCAACCCTGGAGACCAAATTTAATAGCAAATCTATAAGCAAAGGTCTACCAGGAAAGTAAAAGCAAGTGAGTTAAAACCATAAGGGCCCTTCCCTTTAGTGTGTGGTCCTGCCGTTTGGCCAACAGGATCCACTCAGGAGCCCACTGTGGCTCCCAGGGCCAGGCTCTTCCTACTGAAGCCCCACCTGGTGTCGCTCCATCCCACTCTTCTAACCCGTTCTGCCTTTGTCATAATGTTGTCTTCTTGGAGAGGTGTTCTCTGACCCTCTGTGCAAGCCCCATCTCCAAATGTCCTCATCATTCCCGCACTGCACCCCATAACCACACACGGGCTCCCCTAAGAGCTGTGTGTGACCCGGAGCCTGCGCAGCTGACTCAGCAGGGAGCTCACCAGGAGCTGGCCGTGGATGGCTGTGGGCAGCTTCCTTCAAGCATGAAGGCCCGGAGAGTAATCATACACCCAAAAGTGTCCCTGTGGACCTACTCGGTTTTTTGCTTCCTGAACACATTTGGATTGAGTTTTCAAAGGCCCTCAGCTAACTCAGAAGGTGCCTGGGCTGCTGCACACATGTAATGGTGACTTCGGTCCTTTTGAAAATGTTCAATGCAACTGCTCCTTGTTTGACTTTTAGTCATTTTCTCCTAACTTGCTCATCTTCAAACTGCTTTCTCATTCTACATATTATATGTGTTTTATTGTTCTAGAGAGATTTTGTTGATACCCCTGGAGATGATCCTGCTGACCTCTGACCAGAAGCACAGCAGTCAAGGATGGAGGACTGGGACTAGGACTTGGCAGTACTGGGCTTGGCTACGTATGTAACCTCCCATGGGAAAGTCTTACAGATAGCCATCAGTCTTTCTTGAGACATTGCATTTCTCCTATGATCATTTTGAACTGTGACAAGTAGCCTCAGGGTATCTGTGGTTTGGTCATTATTTATGATGTTGCTGAAGGAATCTCCAGACTGCCCTGGTCACCTCCTCCCAGAAGCCCACACTGACTGTTCCAAGGAGTGGGATGGTCACTCCTCCCTCCCCTACCAAACCTCTAAGTTCCTACTGCACCAGCAAGCTAACCTGTCTCTAGCACCCCTGCCAGGCGGTCTTAGATTTCCTGGCAGCCTCCTCCTTCTGACTGTGTGCTCTGTTTGGGCAGAATTTGTGACTTCTTCATCATTCTCTTCAAAAATTTGAAAGACTTCTTTAATAATTTGCTTCTTTGCCTAAAAATGTTTGTTTTTATGACCACTAACAAATGGAACAGCATCTGAACTCAGCACATAAGTTTCTCTCTCACAAATCTGGCAGTAAGTAGTAAGGTCGGTGGAAGCTCGGAGGGGCACAGAGAAGGCCTGGGCCACAGCGACAGGTGCCACATGTGCATCCAGCCCACGCCTGCTCAGGTGGCAAGAATCACTCTCAGCATCAGCTCCCACGTATCCTGGATGCTGCAGATGGTTTCCGCTCCCCAGCATTTGCCAAACATGAGGCCTGCTGAGACTTCTTACTCCTGGCTTCAGTAGCGTCCTGTCACCTCACACAGGTTCTCTCCAAGAATCCACCAGCAGCAGCGCACCAGAGCCAGCCACGGGAAGCAGATGAGACCCTGGACCACACAGAGTCTGTGCATCCTGTGGCCACTATGGGCCTCAAGCAACACTCCAGTCATCACTTAAACATGTAAGTGCTCCGCTGGGCTGATGAAACTCGATGGTATTATTATGCCTAGGAATGGCATAACCCTCAAAAGCCTGAATATTTCTGTTTCTCCACCACACATTTATGCTACAAAGTGGATGCCGGTCCTCTAGAGAACACTTGGAAAGATTTACATATTTGTGGCGAAGTTGCAGGCTCCTTTGCTATATAACTGGTCATTCAATGTCTGTCTTCCCCCTTGGACACCACGCTCCATAAACACAGGGGCATGTCTGCTCAGCTCCTGCTCATTTTCCCAGGACCTAGCACCATGGGTGCTCAGGGATACTTCCTGAATGAATGAACCAGGGATGGGTTGCAGGAAAGGCCTGGGTGCAGCTCTCAGACAGGTTTGGGACCCAAACCCCAGCTGTCATGAAGAGTGCCCTGTACCCAAACTTGCGTGTCTTTCTTCCTCAGGCTCCCCAGGTGGCAGCAGCTTCGTAGGACCAGATTTCAGGTGTTGGAAATACTCAATCGTGGCTATCTACCAACATTTTATGGGCAAAGATGTTTTCTCCTATGTACCCCCAGCCTCCCTCTCCAGGCTTAGCCACATCTCAGCTCCAAGGATGAATCTGGACTGAACACAGAAAGGAGCAGAGTAGCCCCAGTCCAACCCAAACTGAGCATCAGGTCACTGTCGACACTTGGCTTGAGTCTGAATTCATGCTCTCAGTATGTGCTTGGGCCTCTGCGTGCTCCAGAGCTTAGTAAGCTTAATAACCACGTGGTACACTTTCACGGCTGGGATTCCACTTGCCACCTTCTTACACCTGCTTGTTTTACCAGGCCCCTCTCCCCTGCTCCTGCCAAGGGTACTTCTGACAGAACTCTACAACAGCTAGTTAGTGTTTTCGTTTTTGTTGTTTTTTGAGACAGGGTCTTCTTCTATTGCCCAGGGTAGAGTACAGTGGCATCATCCCAGCTCACAGAAACTTTGGACTGCAGAGTTCAAGTAATCCTCCCAAGTAGCTGTGCCACAATGGCCAAGCAATTTTTCTATTTTTAGTAGAGATAGGGTCTTGTTCTTGCTCAGGCTGGTGTTGAACCCCTGAGCACTTGCCTTAGCCTCCCAAAGTGCTGGGATTACCTGACCTACCACACTCCATCCAGCTACTTAGATTTTCAATTTGATTCAATGCCTTGGATTTTGTGTTTCTGTTTTTTAATATTTTTTATGTCATAGTATTAGAGGACCATACAAATCTGCAGAACAGTCCCCACTGCCCCCAGAGTGGTTATCAAACTAGGAGATGAACATGGCCCCACACTCTTTACCACAGATCTTGATGGCGCTTCACCAGTTTTTCCACGAGGTTCCTTTTCTATCCCAGGATACAATCCAAGACCCACATTGTGTTGTGTTGTCTTATCTCTTTACCCAACTCCAGTCTATGATATTGATATATTTGGAGAATAATGATTAGGTATTTTATAATGTCTCCTAATTTGGGGTACTGTGCACTATTTTAAAAGGTAACATTATGTCATAATGTTTCTAGCTTAAAATCCTCACTGTCATGTCACTCGCAGAATAATGTCGTCAACCTTGCGTCAGGACAAATGGACTCCCCATCCTTTGCTCCTTCTGCACTTCCACCCTCTGTCCCACGTGGCTTTTGGAGTTACCATGTTCTGCAGCCATTCTGAATAACCCTGAACTCTCTCTAATAAATCCATCAAGCCTCTTCGTTCTCACCGCCCCTGAAATCCTTTTCTTCTTTCCCCTTTGTCTGCTTTCTAAACTCCTAACCATTAGTCAATTCTAGCTATTAGTGCAAAATGCTAGAAGCTCCAACAACCCCCAAGTCACAGTGGCTGTGTTAGGCTTCTGCAGAGAGACAGCGTCAGAAGGACATATGGACAGACTTAAATTGGGGGGAATTGGCTCACACGATACAGAGGTGACGTCCCATGAGGGGCCGACTGCAAGCTGGAGAATCACAGGAGCCAGTAGTGTGCTCCCCCCAAGTCTGAAGAAAGAAGGAGCTGACGGTGCAGCCCCAGGGAGGCGTGAGAGCCCCCAGCGGGCTGCAGGTGGGAGTTCCAGCCAGAGTGCAAAAGCCAAGGAAACTGGAATCTGACGTCCAAGGGCAGGAGGAGGAGAGGTGTCCAGTCCCAGAAGGAAGAGAGACCAGAGGGAAACCCCCCTCTGCCTATTGTCCCCAGGTGGGCCCCATGCTGGTCAGATGGTGCCACCCACGTTGTGGCCAGGTCTTCTCTCTGTGCACGACAGGAACCCACTCACGGAGACACCAGGGAAGATGCTTCGCCAGCACCTCTGCATCCCTCAACCCGGCAATTCGGCATCTGTGAGTAGCCACCCAACTCCACTCCATCGCGTGTGGGCTCCTCACTGGGGGGCTCTGCTGGGAGGTTCCCCTCCACGTGATGACGGCAGGACTAAGTGTCTTTCCACTGAGACACAGCCTGGTCAGCCATGCCTCCGAGACTGCTACAGAGGAAGGCCTGGGGGCGTGTTTTATAGCACAAGCCACTGAGGCCCACATCATTACTACCCATATTACCCTGGTCAAACCTAACCATGCCGACCTGCCTGTGTCAAAACAGCACTGGGGATTTTCGTCTCCTGGATCCCAGGAGGAAAGTGATCCCTTTAATGAAGGCACAGCAATGTCCCTGCTGCTAGCCCCATGTCCGTCACCAAATCCTTTGTTTTTCTTCCTACATAATACAACATCTTCCTTCTCTGCCAAAGGACAACACAGGCACTCACCCAATTCCCATAAGCAGCTTGAGCCTAGGACCTCTGAGCTGTCCAGGCTGCCCTACAGGAAACAGAGGCGCTCCTCTGGTCTTGGCAGCTGTGGTCTGAGGGATGCCTTCTTGGCCACCTGCTCCCCCAGCTCCCCGAGCTGGGTCAAAGCTAGAACTGCGTCAGTTTCTACCCACATGAGATCCCCTGTCTGGAGAACAGAAGAGTGAGAGTCTCACTTCCATTGCGGGGCCATGGCTGTTCTTGAGTCCCCTGGGATACGCAGAGTGACGTGTCCCTGCTTTGGACGCTGAGGGGACTGACTAGACGCTATACTGCTCTATGGAACCCTGTTCTAGCAGCCCCAGATGTCACCCTCTGGGGCTTTTTCTTCCTTATTATTATCCATAGTCACATAAGAATAGACATTGGGACATCTGTTCTCCTTGGGGCCATGAAGCTTGTGGAACTCACTTCCTATTTAGGGAAGATTGAGCACTCAAAGATTGTTTTTAAGTCCCAAACAAATGATATTTTTTGGTTCACATTCATGGTATCTTTGGCCATACGATGTCTCAGAAACTTAGTGACTTCTGATCTATTTGCTTCTAGTTAATCCCATATATCAACAACCACATCCAAAGACCTTTCCTGGACATTGTTGTCTAACCTGCTTTGATTCTGTCTCCCTACCACCGTTCTTCTCCTACAACATGAGGGTGGCCTTTTTGAAATCACTGGGCTTGAGTAGGAAGTCTACTCCCTTACCCATATTTTTGCCCTGAGTTTAATTAACTCAGAATGTTCATCAGATCTTTGTCACCATGAATAATTTTTTATTCCCATACTTAGCTGTCTGAGAACTAGAACAGTTACTCCTTGCAACCCTATAAGGCCCTACATTTCTGGACTCTGTACAAAACAGCCAGTTATTTCTGAGTTCATCTCTTTCATAGATTTCTTGCCTTTTCGGGTCTCTAGGTGACCATTTTGCCAAGCATTTTTGTCCACATGACATAGATGTCTTGTCCTCAGAATGCTGTTTCCACCCAACTCCTGCCCATCTCTAAGGAAATGACCCCAGATTTTTGTTATAGCAGCAACCTGTTGCAGAATACTATTTATTGTAGTAAATAAATTATGCTAGTTGTTGCAAATAACCCTTACATTTTGGTGACTTGAAAAAATAAAAGTTCATTTCTTACCCATCTGATGTCCAAGAAGGATGTTCTAGTTAGGTTACCTCTTCCAGGCAATTACTCAGAGATCCAGGCTCCTTCTGTCTTGGGATAGAGCCACCCATGGCACGTGACTCCAGATTTACTACTGGAGGAGAAAGGATCAGGTGTGCAAGATATTTTGTGAACTAGCCTGAAAGGATCCTACGTCACATTTACCTACATTCCATCTTGGTAAGAATTAGTGTCATGGCTCCAGTCAGGTGGAGGAAGGCTGATAAGTGTCATCCTCTTTGGTGCCCAGGAAGAGAATTGAGTGGTTGGCAATAATTAGGCTTAACTTTCCTTGAAATTCTCATGCAGAATCAGGCATTTACCTCTCCACTTACATATTCCTGTACATAATTTGCACCGTAGCACTGACCTTGTTGCGTTAGAAATCATTTTGTCTACGGACCTGTTGGGGAATAAGTCCATAAGGGTTGAGGAGAGCATTTTGCTCATTTGACAGACTTTTTATTCATCTCTGTGGCACCGGTGCAAGGTGCCGTGCTGAATGAGGGCTGATGGAGTGAATGTCAGGATGGGAGAAAGTCCAAGCTTGGCGTGGGTCTGGAGAGATTGTCCTCCTTGCTTTCTTAATTAGCAAGAGAAAAATTAGGGTTTTTTATATGACATGTTTTCTAATAAAAATGAAAGCATCATTATTCTCTTTTTCATTTATTGAAGCAGAAAACGATCCTCCTTCCAGCCCACATAGTTGGCATTCAGTTGGTGGGTTAGCATTTCCCGATGCGTTATTCATAATACAATGAAAGTTCTCAGTAGAGGATAGTATTTATAGATCTTTGAATAACATCTCTTGTCCTGAATGAAATTGTTACTTTTAGTAGGAAAAAAAAAGCTCCTAAAATATGGGCATTGGAAATTCTCAGGACCCAAGTTACCATTCATTCCTGGGAGGGTGATGTGTGGGGTGTCTGTCCCTGACGATTGAGGCTCGTGCTCCAAAGCTTCTCTATTCAAGGAGCCCAAGATAGAAAGTCTTCCTATTCAGGCAGAGCTATTTCCAATTAACTGATGGAAATACATAGAAATGAAGAACAATGGCCCATTGCTTTCTATTACTCTAAGAAACAAAGGGCTCGTGAGGAGGCTGCAGTTGGGGCCTCTGAGTACCATCTGAAATATCTCCTGGCCCCTGAGGAAGGGGCATGGAGGTGTGGCAAAGGCTCCTTGCTGTCCTGGCCTGTTCCAGAGATGAAGAGAACTGGACACCAGAAGGCCAAGTGTGCCACCTGCTGATAGGTGAAGGGGATGTGTCACATCTGGGGAAGCCATTAAGGTAGAGACCTAGAAGCTTTGTATTTATCTAGACAGTCTTTTAGCAAATGAAATGACTTGTCTCAAAAATCAGAACATTGTGACAATTTCCTACAGGTAGAGGTAAAGTGTCTTGAAGCAGGTACATTTTCATGTTTGGCTCCTGGACGCCACCTGAGCTCGGTCCTCTCCCATCAGTCCTCAGCGTCCCCTGTGGTGGGGCTCAGATTGTGGAGTAGTTAAATTGTGGGGAGAAGGGGTAGTTCGTAGGGACAACATTTGCTTCCTGGGAAATGGAGCTCTGTAGTTGACTCAACTGCCTTGGCTAAATCCCTCCTGCACGAAGGCGCTGAGTAGCAGCTCTCTGGGTCACTGGCCACCTTTCCCAGAGGCCAAAGAGCACAATCCTGGAAATCAGAGCACTGGAGGGAGAGGACCATAGAGCCCACAGGGCTGTCTCCATCACACGGATGGACAAAAAAGTCTGTCAAATGAACAAACGCTCTCTCTTTCCACTCAGTTATTTGTTCTTTAATTAATAGATTCTAATTTTTACAGCAGTTTTAGGTTTACAGAAAAAGTGAGCAGAAAGTACCGACTTCCCTCATACCTCCCCTCCCTGCCTGTTTCTCCCTTTTCTTAACATCTTGTATCAGTGTTTCCCTAATACATTTGTCACAGTTCATGATATTAATAGCATCGTCATAATAATTAAAATAAAGTAAAAATCAAATACAGTTAAATTTAAGAACTAAATACAACTTTAGATACTAATTAAAATAAAGTAAAATAAATCATTATAGTAAAATGATTAAGAATATATTTTTAAAGAATTTTTAAATTTCAAAACATGAAAGAGGTTTGAGTGTTTTTGTTAACATAGACACGTTGTATAATGCTTACGTCAAAGCTCTTGGTGAGCCCGACTTTATCCCTCACCCTCCCCACTCTCTCTTTCTTGGTGTCCATGAACTGTATGTTGGTTTGTACCCATGTGTACTCAACATTTAGCTTCCACTTACTCGTGGGAGCATGTGGTGTTTATTTTTCAGTTTCTGAGATATTTCACTTAGGATAATGGTCTCCAGTGCCATCAAAGTTGCTGCAAAAGACATTATTTCATCCTTTTTATGGCTGAGTAGTAGTCTATGGTATACACACACACACACACACACACAGTAGGACCTCTGTAAGTTGACCACTCAAGGGACTGCAACAAACTGGTCAACATATGGAGGTGGCCAACATAAGGAACTAGGCCTGCTGTGATGCATGTCCAGCCTATGAGGTTTAGGTCAACGTATGGAGATGGTCAGCTATGGAGGTTCTACTATACATACCATATTTTATTATCCCCTCATCAGTCGATGGGCACATTAGGGTGATTCCATGTTTTTGCAATTGTGAATTATGTTGTAATAGTTATGCACATGCGAGTGTCTTTCTGATAAGATGATTTCTTTTCCTTTGAGTCAATACCCAGAAGTGGGATTGCAAGATCAAATGGTAGGTCTACTTTCAGTTCTTTGAGGAATCTCCATACTGTTTTCCATAGAGGCTGTGCTAATTTGCATTCCTACCAATGGTGCATAAGTGGACCTTTTTCTCTGCGTCCATGCCAAAATCTATAGCTTTTTAACTTTTTAATAATGACCATTCTGAGAAAGGCAAGGTGGTATCTCATTGTGATTTTAATTTGGATTTCCCTGATGATAAGGGACATTGAGCATTTGGCCATTTTTCTGTCTTCTTTTGAAAAGGATTCTGTTCATGTCTTTTGCCCATTTTTTGATAATCTTTTTTGGTTGCTGATTTGAGTTCTTTGTAGGTTCTAGATATCAGTCCTTTGTCTGATAGATAGTTTGTGAATATTTTCTTCTATTCCGTAGGTTATCTGCTCACCTTTGTCTATTGAGAAACTTCTACATTTAATTAAGTTGTCATTTATTTACTTTTGTTGTTGCTGTATTTGCCTTTGAGGTCATAGTCATAAATTCTTCACCTGGGTCAATGTCTAAAAGAGTTTTTTTCTGTGTTTTCTTTCAGAACTTTTATAGTTTCACACCTTACATTTATCTTAATCTTAATCTGTCTTGAATTAATTTTTGTATATGGCAAGTAATAGACGTCCTATTTCATCATTCTGCCTATTTTCATCATGGCTGTCCTATTTTCCCAGCACCATTTATTGAATAGGGTTCCTTTCTCCGGTATATGTTGTTATCTGTTGTCCGAGATCAATTGGTCATAGGTAGATGGTTTTATTTCTGGGTTCCTTTTCTGTTCATTGGTATACATGCTTGCTTTTATACCAGTACCATGCTATTTTGGTTACCATAACCTTGTAATATAATTTGAAGTCAGGTAGTGTGATTGATAACTCCGTATTTGTTCTTTTTACTTATGATTGTTTTAGCTATTCAGGCTCTTTTTTGGTCCAAATGGAGTTTAGGATTATTTTTTCTAGATCTGTGATATGATGGCATTTTGATGGAAGTTGCATTAAATCTATAAATCAATTTAGGCAGAATGGATATTTTACTAATGTAAATTCTACCAATCTGTCAGCTTAGGATACTTTTCAATTTGTTTGTGTCATCTTTGATTTCTTTCATCAGTATTTTGTAGTTATCTTTTACCTTCTTGGTTAAATATATTCCTAAGTTATTTTATTTCACTTGTAGCTATTGTAAATGATATTAAGTCCTTGATTTGACTCTCAGCTTGATCATTATTATTATATAGAAATGGTACTTATTTGTATATATTGATTTTAAAACATGAGGGTTTGCTGAATTTAGTTATCCTTTCTAGAAGTCTTTTGGTAGAGTCTTTAGGGTTTGCTAGATATAGAAATCTCAGCAACCAGACATAGTTTGGCTTCTTCTTTTCTGATTTGAATGCTCTTTATTTCTTTTCCTTGCCTGATTGCATAGGACTTCTAGTACTATGTTGAATACAACTGGTGACGATAGCAACCTTTGTGTGGTTCCAGTTCTTAGGGAGCATGTTTTCAACTTTTCCCCATTCAGTATGTTAGCTGTTGGTTGCTGATATATGTCTTTTGTAATTTTGAGATATGTTCCTTTTATGCCTAGTTTGTTGAGAGTTTTTATTATGGGCACCAATTTTTTTTTTTTTTTTGAGACAGAGTCTTACTCTCTTGCCTCAGTAGAGTGCCGTGGTGTCACAGCTCACACCAACCTCCAACTCCTGTGCCTAAGGGATTCTCTTGCCTCAGCCTCCCAAGAAGGTGGGACTACAGGCACCCACCACAATGTCTGGCCATTTTTTGTTGCATTGCAATTGCTGTTTTAGCTGGCTGGGGGGCTGAGTTCGAACCCACCACCCTCAGCATATGGGGCTGGTACCCTACCCACCGAGCCACAGGCACCACCCAATGGATACCAAATTTTTATCACATGCTTTTTCTTCATTTAATGAAATAATCATATGGTCTTAGTTTTCTCTTGTTTCTTTAGTAGATCATATTTATTGATTTGTGTATGGTGAACCATCCTTGCATCCCTGAGATGAAACTCAATTGATCATGGTGAATTATCCTTTTGTTGAATTCAGTTTGCTGGTAACCTCTTCAGGAATTTTGTGAAGGGATATTCATAAGGGGTGTTGGTTTGTGGTTTTCTTTATTTGTTGTTGTGTTTTTTAGGACTTTGGTATGAAGATGATACTAATTTTGTAGAATAAATTAGAAACATTCCCCTTATCTCAATGTTGTGGAATAAAATTCTGTAGGCTAGGTGCCATGCTAGTTCTTCTTTGTAGTAGAAATTAACCTGTGAATCTTTCTAGTCTGGGGGTTTTGTTGTTGATGTCATTGGGAGATATTTTTTTGTTTGTTTGTTTGTTTTTTTGAGACAGAGCCTCAAGCTGTCACCCTGGATTGAGTGCTATGGCATCACAGCTCACAGCAACCTCCAATTTCTGGGCTCAAGTGAATCTCCTGCCTCAGCCTCCCAAGTAGCTGGGACAACAGGGGCCCGCCACAATGCTCGGCCATTTTTGTTTTTTTGGTTGCAGCCGTCATTGTTGTTTGACGGCCCGGGTTGGATTTGAACCCTCCAGCTCAGGTGTACATGGCTGGCACCTTAGCCCGTTGAGCCACAGGCGCTGAGCCGGGAGATATTTTTATTACTGCTCAATTTTGTTGATCACTATTTGACCATTAAGGATTTCTATTTCTTCCTGATTCAGGCTTAGGAGGTTATGTGTTTCCAGGAATATATCAATTTCTACTGGGTTTTCTAGTTTATGTCCATTGAATTTCTCATAGCATTTGTGGATGATTCTTTGTATTTCTGTGGCACCAGTTGTAATGTATCCTTTCAAGTTTCTGATTGAGGTTATTTGAGTCTTTTCTATCGCTGATTAATCTGTTTAGTGGTCTGTTGCTATTTATCTTTTCAAGGAACCATCTTTTTTCATCAATTCTCCCTTTTTATTTCTGTTTCCATTTTGTTTAGTTCTGTTTTGAAGTTTCTTTCTTTTTTCTTTTTTTCCCCTGCTGGCTTTGAGTTTGGTTTGTTCTTTTTCTCATTTCTTGAGATGTGACATCAGGTTGATAATTCGTGATCATTCTGCATTTTTTATGTAAACATTTAAGCCTATGGATTTCCTCCTTAGCACTGCCTTTCCTTGGGCCCCTAGATTTTGAAAGCATAGATCTTTGTTGTTCAGTTGAAAGAATATTTTGATTTCTATCTTAAATTTTTTTTTTTTTTTTTTGTAGAGACAGAGTCTTCCTTTATCACCCGTGGTAGAGTGCCGGGGTGTCACACAGCTCACAGCAACCTCCAACTCCTGGGCTTAGGCGATTCTCTTGCCTCAGCTTCCCGAGTAGCTGTGACTACCGGCACCCGCCACAATGCCCAGATATTTTTCTGTTTTGCAGTTTAGCCAAGGCCGGGTTTGAACCCGCCACCTTCGGTATATGGGGCTGGCACCCTACTCGATGAGCCACAGGCACCACCCAATTTCTATCTTAATTTTATCAATGAACAATGGATCGTTCAGCAGCAGTTTTTTAATTTTCATGACATTTTTTGGATTTGAGGATTTCTCTTGGAATTATTTCTAGTTTTATTCTACTGTGCTCTGAGAAGATACATTATATAATTTAGGTTTTTCTGAATTTGCTGAGACTTATTTTGCGGCCTAAGATATAACGAATCTTAAAAAATGTCCTCTATGTGGATGAGAAGAATGTATACATTACACTAAGCTCTGAAATTTCTTCAAGCTCTGAAATTTCTTTCTCCCACTTATTCTAACCTGTTGTTAATTAGGGGTAGAATGTAAATGTCCCTTAGGTCCATTTGTTCTACAGTTCTGTTAAGTCCAGTATTTCTTTGTTGATTTTCTGCTTCAATGATCTGTCAAGTTTTATGAGTGGGGTGTTGAAATCTACAGTGATTATGATGCTACCATTTATTTCTTTGCTTAGATCCAGTAGAATTGGTTTTATGAAGCTGGGAGCCCTTGTGTTAGGATATTTAGGATTGTTATGTCTACTTGCTGAGTTGGCCCCTTTATCATTATAGAATGTCCATCTTTGTCTTTTCCCACCATTATTAATTTAAGGTTAATTTTATCTGATACGAAAATGGAGACATCAGCTTGCTTTGGGTTTCAATTTGCATGAAATATTTCTTTCATCACTTTACCTTGAGTATGTATGACTCCTTGTGAGTTTGATATGTTTCTTGGAGACAGCATATACCTGGGCAATGATTTTATCCAATGAACCAGACTATGTCCTTTACGTGGAGCATTAAGACCTTTCATGTTCAGCATAGTATTAATATATGGGACACTATTTTGTTTGTCAAGTTGAAAATGATACTTTGTTGTTTTGTTTTCCATTTTGTGCCATTATTTTATAAGAGCAATAAGCTTTAACTTTCAGGTGTTGTTATACTGGAGGGTGTCTATTGTATGCTGTTCATGTATCGTGCACTTTTGAGAATTTTTTATAGGGAAGGTCTAGGGGGACAAATTCCTTTAGTGTTTATTTGACTGGAAAAGCTTTATTTCTCCATCATTTATAATACAGGATACAAAATTCTTGTCTGGCTGTTAATTCTGTTGAAGAAGAATAACAACGGGGTCCCGATCCTTCTGGCTTGTAGTGTTTCCACTGAGAAGTAAGCTGTGAGCCTACGGGCTACCTTCCTATGTAGGTAAGTTGCTTTCATTGTGCCATTTGTAGAATTTTCTTCTTCATTTTGACTTTGGCCCAGTTGATGTCTATGCCTCGGAAGGGTTCAATTTGCTATGAATCTTCCTGGTGTCACCATCTTGTTTATCAGATAACTGAATCTCTGGTGATACCAGGGAATTTTTCCTCAATAATTACCTCAGATAGGTTTTCCATGCCTTTTGCTTTTTCTTCTCCT
Organism: Arctocebus calabarensis; assembly: GCA_963573935.1. Lineage (NCBI taxonomy): Eukaryota > Metazoa > Chordata > Mammalia > Primates > Lorisidae > Arctocebus > Arctocebus calabarensis. The sequence goes on along the minus strand of CAUYON010094194.1, from coordinate 32,713 downwards.
TCAGTGATACCTGTAATTTTTATATTGGCCTGCTTTGCAGACTTCCATATTTCTCTGGGTGATAGTTCATTTTTCTTTATTCCTTTTTGTTTGTTTGTTTGTTTTGCATCTTTGACTGATGGGTTAGTTTGAAAATTTTGTTTTCAAGCTCTGAATTCTTTCTTCCACTTATTCTAAACTGTTGTTAAAGCTTTCTGCTGTATTTTGAAATTCCCTAAATGACTCTTTTCTTTAAGTTCTGTTATATCTTTTTCTTATGTTATCTATCTCTTTAGCTACTTTTTCATTACAAAAATGCATAGTTTATATTAGGGCTCACTCTTAATGCCATACGTTTTATAGGTTTTGAAAAATACATAATGTTCTATATCTATTACAGTACCATACAGAATAGTTTCACAGCCCTAGAATTCCTCTGTGCTTTGCCTGTTCATCACTTCCTCCGCCCAAACCTATGGAAACCACTGATATTTTTACTATTTCTATAGTTGTACCTTTTTCAGAATGTTGTGTAGTTGGAATCATATAGTAGATAGCCATTCCAGACTGGGTTCTGTCACTTATCAGTGGACATTAAAGTTGTCCTTTGTTTTTTCATGGCTCAATAGTTCTTTTTAAAAAATTATCTGAATAATAGTTAATTGTAGAAATGTACCATAATATCTTTATTCATTCACTTACTGAGGAATGTTTTGCTTGCTCCAATTTTTGACAATTTCAGTAAAGTTGCTATAAACATTCATGTGCAGGTTCTTGTGTGAACATACATTTTGAATGCCTTTGGGCAAGCACCTTGGAACACACTGCTGGATAATATAGTAACAGTATATCTAGTTTTGCAAGAAATTCCCAGATGGCTTCCCATGTGGTTGACCCACTTTGCATGTCCCCAGCAGTGAATGAGAGTTCCTACCTGTTCATATCCTTGCCAACATTTGGTGATATCAGTGTTAAGAATTTGGGCCATTCTAATAAATGTGTAATCGTATCTCTTTTTTTTTTTTGAGCATGGATAAAAATGTTTTAATTGTTGAAATACATTGGTAAACTGAGTGGTTTACATTGTAGTACTAAGTAGACACATATCATTATCAAAAGAAGAACTTCCCAGAGATCTCACTAGCCATCAATCATAAGTCCTTGAAAACAGTATCGAATTAGCATGAGATGCCATGATTATACAAAGGTAGAATGAGGGACTCAGTGGCTCCAAAGTATTTGTCGTCACATAAGCCTTTGACTAAAGAAAATAGAAATTTAATCAAAATGGGTACATGACATCCAAATTTAAGAGGTTTTTAAAAAAAAATTGCAATAAAATATATTGTTCCTGCTAAAGGAAATTCTCTTACATTTAAATACAGTTTGAAAACCAAATGGTAAGAAAGGAAAAGAGATAGTAGTATAAATCAACTCACCAAATTTACAGCTAAAAATTCATGTGAAGTAGAAAGAGTGAAACATAACAGACAAATATATTATTTTAGTTAATTTATTTATAATGTCTTATGTTCTAAATAGAATAAGGATTTTGTTATATTAAAAAAAAGTATCAGTGAAAAGACATGACTTCCATGTACAATGTTGAATGGCCAGGGGTTAAAATGTGCGCAGCAGAGCCCAACAGCCAGGCTGGGTGACAACAACCCCCATGATGGTTTGCTAACTTGTCTTTCGTAGGTGACCACAGAAAGTTCCATACCTGAGTATACTGTCTAACAAATTCCCTTCTATGACCACAGCATTCAACATGTGCCCACAGCTATAAGTATACACTTAAGATTCTGAGGGGCAGCATAGAGAAAGGCAACTGGTCAGAATTTCCTAGCAAATGTCTGGGCCCAAATTGTCCCCAGAGGCCAAATTCCTTCCAAATTGACCTGCAGGCTAATTCCCAGACCTGTCCCCTCAGGTCTCTCCTGGTCATTTCTCAAGTTCTAGCCCCTCAAAGGTCTTGGCAATGAAGAAGGATGAGTTCTCAGGGTTTTAGGTAGACACTACGTAGCCTGTTTTTTTCTCACCGTCTTTGTTTGATTGGACACCATATTGACAGCTTCAGATGGCAGACCAACATGTACTCCTCCATAATTTCTCCTCTTGTCATCTACTGTTGCATCTTTAGCTGATCCTGCAGCTATGCTGGTGGAGGTGGCCAGCCAGGGAAGCAGTGCTCCGGAGCTCCGGACTGCAGGTCCAGGGGGTGGAGACCCACAGAGGGCAGCGCACCCCAGGTGGGAGGCCAGTGAGGGCTGCAGGGAACAGGAGCAGTGGGGTGGAAACCACCCGGGACCCCTCGCTGGCGCCCCCCTCTGGGACCCCGCCAGACCCACCCCCATGGTTGTTTCAATTTGCATTTCTCTAATGACATACGACGTTGCACATCTGTTCACGTGCTTGCCAGTCCTGTTTCCCATCTTTCATGAACCTAATGTTGATATTTCTTATTCAAAGCAAAAATAATTGGCTTATTGTTATGAGAGAAATATGTTTCTAGACTGATTATGCCAAAAATTCCTAGGCACATCTTTCAAAAGTGATGAATAGTGATACTAATGCCCAGGATCATTTCTATTTTTCTATGCTTTCAAATTAAACAGAAAAATCAGTACTTAAAATAACAGAATAACTGATGCCCTCCCCAGAGGATCTGAGTTGGGAGCAGAGTTTTCTCAGCCATGTGGAGCCTTTGAAACCAGAGTATGCTGCTTTGCAATGGGGGAAGCCGCCAGCCCAACCCAGACTGTCAAATACATTGCAAAGAACTAGACACTAATTAATTTGAAATATTTCTACGATCCTGCCTCCCACATGTGTATTTCAAATCAGATCAGCTAGATTTTGAGAAAAAAAGGAAATCATTATCTCATTGAGGGAACCAAGTTGTTTTTAATCACATCAAGCTGAAGAAGTTAATTTTAGTGTCTGTCTTTGCTCCAGCAAACTCTCCATAAGCCAACATTTGTTAAAAGACAGGAATTAACATTATCCCAAGGAAGGCTATGTCAACCATAGGAAAAGGTGCAAAGAGCAATGGCTCACTCCTCACCTTGCATTTACAGTCGAGCTGAGATTAGGATTCAGGATTAGGATCAGACAACCCCAGGTTTAGCCAGCATCTGTCACAGTCGTAGAACAGCCAGTAGTCTCAAAATCCAGCTTGGCCAGGACCATTGAGCTGTTTCCATACCTACTCTGACCCTGATGGTTGGAATTATCTGTGAGGTGTGCCTCTCCAGAGGAGGAAGTGCTCTCAGTGGTGCTGATGAACAGAGGGTGGTGGCTGTCCATCCTTGATCCTAAACAACAGTCTGCAGTGGTCCGTGAGCTGGACACCACAGTCTCTAGAATCCCTCCTGGCTCCCAGCCTCACTGATTTTCTTTATCGAGCATTAGGAGATAATGAACCTTCACACCCCTAAAATTTATCTCTAAGTCAGGATTTTCAGGAATCCAGGGGTAATATTTCAGAATGTTCACTTTTCACTTATCTCACCCAATCTTATGGGGCTCAACTATGAGCTTGGTTTCTCTTCATCCTTCATCTGGCCAAGCTATGATTAGCATCACTCCTAGAAGCAAGAATGGGAGGTGAGACATGTTTTAACACTGTCCAGGGTTTAATTTTGCCTAAAGACAGCTCATTTACTACTTCTTTCACTCAGCTCTAAGAATTACATAAACTGCCAAATATTTCCTCTAAACACGGAGGTCTAGTGATCTGTCATGGTTTCGGGACCAGCTCATTTGTAGGTGTTGAAGAACACATCCTTCCAGTGTAACCAATAAGGCAGTTTCCAGCTTCTTCCCAGAGGGAATGCGATGCACATTGGAGAAGAGTGCCTGCGGGTGGGTTTCTCCTACAATCCAGACACAGTCCTCTACAGAAATCAAGTGTCACCTCCCTGTTGCATATGGAGCAGAAACAACGCCTCCTAATGGGGCCATTTGCATGGGTGATGCAAATTCCACATCCTCAGCTTAACACTCAAGACCCTCCTTCACCTTGGTGCTCCCATCCAGTGCACCAGTCTACATCTTCACTGTGCTGGGATGCCTTTGCCTTTCATTTCCAGTGGGATGAAGAGGCATACAGTGCTTCCAAAATTCAGGAAGATGGTATTTTCCTGAGGTGAGGGGGAAGCATCACCTTCTGTCCTCAGCAGAGTGGCATTCTACTGTATAGGCAGACACCTGTCCACATTTTCCAACAGATGTCTACACAGCCCAGGAAATGCTGAGGAATGTTTATATTGTACATTCAACACATATTTTCATTTCATGTAAAAATTGCTTTAGGAGGGCGGCGCCTATGGCTCAGTGAGTAGGGTGCTGGCCCCATATACCGAAGGTGGCGGGTTCAAACCCAGGCTCAACCAAACTGCAAAAAAAAAAAAAAAAAAATTGCTTTAGGAGAACCAGGAATTGAAAAAGTAACAATATTGTATTTGACAGAGATGAGGTTTTACAAGTGAAAAGTGAACATTCTGAAATATTACTCTTGAACTCCTTTAATCACCGGTGATATAAATATGACATTCAAGCTCTATTTTCTTCAGGGAAAAGGTGAAGCTATCATTTAAAAAATCTGGGAAAGTTATCTACTTTCAACAGTTTCTAAAGTGGTTCTCAGTTGATTGATTGTGTTGATTAGATTCCATCGCCGCATGGGAAAGCTTCTAGAAGTTCAGGAAAACTATTTTGCTGACTCAGACGTGTCATTCATTTTCTTCTCCCAAGTTGGGTTTTGACATGACCCAAAACATCTAGGATAATGTGGCCAGAGCATTCTATCACCCTGGGGTTTAGAATGAACAGACAAAAGGCTTGTTTTGGCTTAAAATAAAAGTGGTCTGGTTTTTTGCGAGGGAGAATTGATGTCCCAAAACATGGGTATTTGTCTTAGCTGTTTTGAAAATTTCTCTGTCCCCAGTAAATTGTGGTTTTCAAACACAGCAATGCGCTGTACCCTTCATTACTGTATTAGGCATTGATGGCTGCATAGCATAGCACTACAAACATAGAGATGTAAAGCAATATAAATTTGTTATCTCCAAGATTCTGTAGGTTAGGAGTCTGGCCAGCTGGGTTAGGTCCTCCACTCAGGAGGCTTTACCAAGGTGTCTGCTGGATGTGGCCTCATCAGGGCTCGGCTGTGGAAGGATCTGCCTCTTCACTCCTGTGCTGTGGGCAGCCTTCAGCTCCCATGGCTGTAGGAGTGAGGACCTCCGTGTCTTGCTGGAGGTCTCCCTCAGTTCCTTGCTGCATGGTCCTCTCCACAGGAAAGCTCACAGTATGGCAGCTGGCTTCTTCAAAGCCAGCTAAGAAGCATCTCCCCCCAAGATGGGTGGTACAATCATATGTGTCATAATCACAGACCTCCTGTTAACCTTTGCTAGGAGGAGGGGACCACAGAGGCCACAGTAGATTCATTCTGCTGTAATAATACATCTTTTAACATTATTACATCTTTCACTGATACGTAGAAAAATGTCACTGTAAAAGATAAGCAGATGAAGGTGTTCACGGACTAAAAAAGAAATCGATGAGCTAATACCTTTTGACAGCAGAGTGTCTGTCTTATAAATGGGTGATTAGCAGTATGTGTGTACCGAACTGAATGCATAGTATCGATACATTCAGTGTGAGGGGTTGCATGCACCAATAATACAATTTTTTTTTAACATTTGTTAAGTACATTTATGTGCTACATAGTGTCTAAATACTTTCCAAATGTTTTTCACTTAATGCTCACAACTGCCCCAGGTGGCCAATGCTATTATTATTCCTATTTTGAAAATGAGGATATTGAGGTGCAGAACATTTAGGTGATTTGCTTAAGGTTGCATGGATATGAAATGGTTCAGGAAGGATTTGGGCCAGTGCTTGAACTGCTTTATGTATCCTATTCCCCTCCACTAATTTGGGGTCTGAGACCAGAGATGTGAGAGGTGGTCTTCTCTAATGAATGGTTAAATCATGTCTTCAAAGACATAGAATCACTGGTTGGGATATGAGGGAAGAACAAGGCAGTGATCTTGTGGCAAATGTTACACCAGGGCTGGGAGAGGGACTGTTGAGCTGCAGCAAGGAACAGCGTGAAGACGAGCTGGCGGGCAGTGCACCAGGTTCCCAGACACCTGGAGACAGGGCGGCTCAGTGAGAGGGAGGGCTGGTGCTATCCTTGGGACTGACGGGACAGTTATGTGAGAGCTGGGTTATGAGAGCTCCAGCACAATGCCCAGGTTAAGATGGCATGGCACATTTTCTGGGGATGAATTTGGCTAACTAAAGGCATGGAGAAGTGTGTCCTCAGAGGGCTAGTTCATCTAGGTCCTTCAAAGCAGCCCCCAGAGTTTTTCAGAATAAAAGCAAGATGTAAGTCTATCTCTTATAATTCACTTTTTAATTTGCATCATATGTGATGCTTCCCCCTCCCCCACTAGTTAGTTGTTCTAAAATATACTTGGATCTCTATACTATTGGCTTTGAATCTGAATTTTGTAAAGACTTGGTTCAAGTGAGTTTTTTGGAGCTGAAAGTCCTTTTTATGGTTCCCAATGGTGACTGCAAATCTCAGAGGACAGGATGCACATGGGCATCTAGGTGGACAGGGGGAATGAGACCCTTCGGACACCCAGCCCTTTTCATATCTCTTCTCTGACCTGTAACATTAAGACGGTCCCACCCTACAGGACAGGAGGTCCTAGAGATGGGTTCAGTGGGGTAGAGTGAGCCAACATACAGTCCCTAAATTCAGGGTGGAATTCCACCCCAGATCCATTGGAGATGGAAGTTGCTGGAGGGGTTCGGGAGGCCCCAGGATGAAGCCGGTGCTTGATGCAAAGAGGTGAGGGGGAAGCATCTCCTTCTGTCCTCAGGAAGCACGAGGCCTGGAGTGTGCTGACCCATATCTGAAGAAAGAAAGGCAGCTTCAGTCCTGGGCATGCCCCATGGTGGTAGTTAGGGCTGTCAGACACAAGGGACTGTGGTCCCTTCCTTTGCCTCGTTTTTATTTTTGTCATTTTCTTCCTACTTGACATCATTTTAGCTACTTATTTGTTTCTTACACATCACCCGACCTGGGCTGAGCCATTTTGCCTGCTCATCTGCCCCCAGCACCCAGGACTGTGCCTGGCACGTAGTAAGCACAGGGTGAATGCTGAATGAACAGGTGTGTGCACCCTGGGGCAAGAAGATCTTGCTTTAAGGAGGCATAATAGTAAGTTCTTTGCCTTGCTGGGTTTCAGCTTTAGCCAAGAAGGCTGCTGGCTGTGGTCTTCCTACAAGTACCAGGAGACGGGGCTGGGAGGAAAGAGAGAAGTGGGCTGTTGGCTTCCCAGTTCTGCAGGGGTCAGGTGACTGAAGGCCTGCACAGTGGCATCTTTGCGGGAGGAGTCTGAAAGGAGGTGGTGTGAGTGTAAAGCAGGTAAAACATAGGAAGAGGAGTGATGTTTGGCATCCTGAAGTCCCCTCAGGAGAGGGCTGACTGCAACCAAAACAAGTCCCAAGAGGCTTTAGAATTGATCCTCGGGACTTTTCAAAGGGATTTTGAGTCAATAAAGGAACAGGACCAAAAGGGTTGATGGGAAGGTGCTTGGTTTAAAACAAAAACATAGCCAGGCGTTGTGGCAGGCGCCTGAAGTCCCAGCTGCTTGGGAGGCTGAGGCAAGAGAATCGCTTAAGCCCAGGAGCTGGAGGTTGCTGTGAGCTGTGAGATGCCACGGCACTCTACCGAGGGTCATAAAGTGAGACTCTGTCTCTGCAAAAAAATAAAAAATAAAAAATAAATAAAATAAATAAGGCAACTGGCAATTGTAGCATGATCACTGTTTCTGAAACACTGCTGGAATCAACCCACTGCCTCTCTCCTGCACCCTGCCCACCATCAAGGCATAACCGCAGGTAGAAGTCTCAGCTAGGCAGGAGAGACCTGGCAGAGACACCTGCCCTGGGGAACAGTGGGAGACCCTGGCCAGGACGGGGAAGGGGGCACAGGGAGGCTGGGCTTTGGCTCCTGTCCCAGCCCAGGGTGGCCACTTCCCTCCCCAGCATGCACGGGCAAGAGGGGGTCTGAGTGTGAGGAAGCTGCAGGCTCACAGGTAGCCACAGGCACCTGGGGACAGCTCGACACACCAGGAAAGACTGTGGGCTGGGACCTCGGGTATATGAGCTCCCAGAGAACCCCAAACCACAAGGGGGTGCTGCAGAGGGCCAGAGCAGGCCTGGAGCCACTAGCCCTGAGCAGTTAGGGAGAGGCCAGAGCCGCGGGGCACTGGGGTCCTCAGGGCCATTTATTTCCACATGGACCAGTCTCCTGCCCATGACCAGTGCATGATGGTAGATGGTGCCAGAGTCCCCATGTTGAGTTTCTAAGAGCTGGCCAGGGAAGGGGAAGGGGGACACCTGTTTTGATGGGAAAAACAAAGACAGTGGGCTGCTATGCCTGAGTGTTTTTCTGCCACAATTCACATGTGGAAATCTCATCCTCAATGGGATGTTATTACAAGGTGTACACTTTGTGAAGTGATTAGGTCATGAGGATGGACCTAGTCCACTCCACCAGGCAAGGAGGCGTGAGAAGGTGCCTTCTATGAACCAGAAAGTGGGCCCTCAGCTGACACCCAGTCTTGATCTTGGACTTCTTAGCCTGATGTAATGTGAGCAATACATTTCCTGGGTTGTTTATAAATCACCCAGTGTACGGTATTTTGTCAGCAGCCTGAATAGACTTAGATAGGGCCCTTCCCTCACCAGGAGGCATTAGCAGAAGGCTGGTAGAACCCAGGACACCAGATCAGGTTTAAACTACAGTTTCTAGAGTCTTGATTTATTTGGCAATTTGGGACTTCATCGGACCCAGTCTCATCGATGGTGCTGACAGTCACGGCGGGGTCAGCACTTTGAGAATAAGATCAAATGACAAAGTGGAGAGGCAGGTATCAGGGGGACCAACTAGGCCCAGGAGGCTTTTGGCTTTGGAAATTTGCTACATCCTGTAGACGTACCACAGGATACCTTGGGCATTCACTAATTTGCTTCCATGGGGACAGGGTTACAAGACTGTCCTGGATCTGAAAATGCAGAGGCCAGAAGTGTTTTGGGACACAGACTTCCATGACCTTGAGCCAGAGATGTAACAGACGAATGCTTTTCCAGCCTTTCCTCCTTACAGGACATCATTTCAGGTGTCTCTTCAGGATCTGGAACCCTAGTTCCACTTCCCTTTCAGAGCACAAGACCTCTATTAACTATACCTTGGTTTTCTCCTTTGAGAGAGAAGCAATGTGAGACCCATTTTTTAGTTTAGCAAATATGTTTTGAGCCCTACCTCTCAGGCTTTCCACTACGTCTTAGGTGGACAGCCCAGGGCGGTGCTGTCCAGCAGAAACATGACGTATGCCAGGCAGACCACGCTGCCTCCAGACTCGCTGCCGTGCACCTGTCTTCACACCATCATTGGCCCCCGCCTCCAGCACTGCAGCCAGCATGGGGAATGGAAGGTTCCTCAGGGCAGTCTCCCCGCTGTTCATGACAGCACTTTGCACATGGCTCAGGCCTAATTATAAAGAACTTGTCAGATGCAGTGGCTCATGCTTGCCTCCCAAGGCAGGAGAATCACTTGAGGCCAGGAGTTCAAGACCAGCCTGGGCAAAGTGAGACCCTATCTTTACAAAAATACAAAAATTAGCTGGGTGTGGTGGTAGGTATCTGCAGTCTCAGAAACTTGGGAGGGTGAGCCAAGGAGTTTGAGGTTGCAGTGAGCTATGGTGATGCCACTGCACTCTAGCATGGACAACAGAGCAAGACTTTCTTAAAAAAGACACACACACACACACACACATTTTCTTATAAAGGACTTTCCTGGAGAACATGGTACGAACCTTTTGAACACGGAGTGAGGTAGTCGCTTGGTTGCTTATTTTTTATGCTAATGAATCAATGTTCTATGTAAATACTTAGTGTATATCTCTGAACGGTTGACAGTGTTGACAACCAGCCTCCTGCTGTCACTACCATAACACATTTTGCAAATGCTATTCTGGTGTGTCAAAGAGATTTTGTGAGGGAATTCTATGGCATATAGAAAAATAAATCAAAAATCACTCATCTCTTTCAATGTGATTTGGAAAAGATGCATCTTTATAGGATGATACTGTTTTTGGACTAGCTTAAAAAAAAAAAAAAGAAACAGGGTCTCTTTCTGGGCTACAGTGCAGTGCTGTGATCGTAGTTCACTGTGGACTTGAACTCCTGGGCTCAAGCAATCCTTTCCTTTCAGTCTCTTGAGTAGCTGGGACTATAGGCACATACCCTCGCACTTGACAAACTTTTGTATTTTCTTACAGAGATGAGGTCTTGCTATGCTGCCCATGCAAGCTGGTCTTCAACTCCTAGTTTGGAGTGATCCACCCACTTTGGCCTCTATAAGTGCTGGGATTACAGAGGTGAGCCAGGCCTGGAGCAGTTTTTTTGAAATTAAAAAATGAAGGTTAAATCTTATTACTAAAGAATGTATTCTCAGTTAAGAATGTTTTGCTTTTTGCTGGCCAAATGGGCTTGAAATTTAGCTGGAGAACCACTTCTTTGAGCAAATCTATAGTTTTAAACTACCTGAAGTAAATATAATAATCTTTAATAAAGGGACATGAATTGGCTTTGAAAATTGCTTGCGAGTGTTATTGGGAAGATATTCATATTTGAGGGACTATTAAAGTTAGAATTATTAAACTGAAATGGAGACTAGGCCTGAAGTGCCCTGGAGCAAAGTCAGGCTTCATAAGGGGCCAAAGCCTTGCCTGATTGGTGAGTATAAGTAAAACGTAACCCGAGCTATTTCTTGTAAATGCCCATACTAAAGAAAAATTGGATGTAAACTCAGTCAATCAGAAACATTCAGCAAACTTACAGAACTAGGGGCCTCCCACTGGGGTAGACTGAATGGTGCAGGCGTGTCACTGTGACCACCTGTCACTTCGCTTCTGTGTCCTATGCAAACCTCCCTCTGGCCTCCTGAGCCACTTCTGGTTTGGAGCTAGCTGCCTGATATATCACTCATTTTCTCCAAAAAGCTCTTTAAAAATAAATTGTGGCTCAGGTTACTCTTTAACATAATGAATTTTTATAGATTTCAACATTGAATATCAGAGTTCTATAAAAGGCTGCCAGGCACGTGGTGATCTTACTTAGGTATTTTCATAATGGCTAAAAAACATTAAGCATCTTTTGCAATTTGTATGTATTCTTTGGTGAAGCATCTACTCAGATATTTTGCCCATTAAAAAATAGTTCAAAGTACTTTATTCATGAAATTTGAGAGTACTTTACATATGGTGGATACAAAGCCTTCACTGGAGCTGTGATTTACAGATGTGCCTCAACAGTTCTTTCGTCCCACGGCTGTGCTGGGTCATGTTCAGGGTATCATGTCCCGTTTCTCCACCTACCTGCTGATACTGAATCACCTGAAGTTACAATTTTAATTCCCTTTTCTTCCTGGAATAAAGTTTTCTCTGACACATTCATTTACTTTCATGATGCAGACATGCCTAGGTACCCAGTGGTTCTTGGTCCTCAGTTCACAATTTTTAGAAAGAACCAGGAGCCTATGACAGTGGGGGGACCATGCCACTACCAGGTTCCCAGCCCATGATGCAGCAATTAATCAGGATTCCTGGAGGCCAAAGTGTGAGTTTTTTCTTTTGGTTTTCTGGGATGCCAGTACCTGGTTGTTCTGGTTCTCCCCAGATAGTTCAGTTTCATTTTAGGAAAGAATTTCCTACCTTTCCTTTGCCCAGGGATGAGCATAGAGCTGAGCTCTGGACTTCATGTGCTGCCTGCAGGGAGTGGAAGGCAGGGGAAACCACCATCTGCTCTGTGCACTGGCGTCCCCAGCCACCCTTGTAACCCAGCACCTACAGCCTGGCAGGGCACCCCCGTCATGCTCCTCTGCCCCAATCTCACTCATGCTGCGGTTAGTCTGCCGAGATGACCCCCTCCTATTCGCTTTATGGGGCCATCCTCCCCCACCTTTAAACTGCTTTATTGAGGTTTTAACAGAGGTCAGTTGAGGGAGGGGAGAGAAGGAAGAAGTAAAGGCATATATGCTTGGCCCATCAAGTTCAACTGTGAAATGCTCAAGGGCACTTTCAAAATCACAAAACACATTCTCTTTAATTTTTTTTTTTAAGTAAGTCTCCTTTCCAAATCACTAGTGAACTGCCAAAAAAAAAAAAAAAAAAAAAACCCCACCAAATAATAAAATCAGAACATCAGAAAACATTATAAAAGAAAGAACATTTCAATGTAGCAACTTCCTGGTAAAACAATCTGAGCTATCTTATTAAGTATCAAAGTCCATTTACAGTGTTGTTAAAGACAACTAAAAACTTAAAATAGGAGTTAGGCAAGGAAACATTAACAAGGGGGAAAAAAAAAGGCAGCATGGCAGTCTTCTTATCAAAGCAGAATTCAAATCATGAATTCAAATCACGAAATGAGAAGATGATTTTATCTTTATAACAGGAATAGACTGGGGGATGGAAAGCTTTGCAAAGCAACAGCAGCAAAACATAAAGCAAAGACTATAAGGAAAATTAGCTAGGGAAGAAAAACAAGACTGCAGAGAATTTTAACAATATAACAAATATGTTTGAATTTGCAAAGATTGGGATAAACCTCAATAAGGACCTTGTTATTGTTATAAAAAGTGATGATCTTTTTTTTAGGTTACAAACAAAAACTAAAAATCCTCAAAGGAGAAACTTCACACAAAATAATCTCTACTACATCCATACATGGGAAAGAGAAAAAACACTTTAAATAAATCCCCCCAAGTGGACGAAAAGTTAAGAAGTACAAGTGGGAGTTATTTAGGGGCGGCTCCTGTGGCTCAGCGAGTAGGGCGCCGGCCCCATATACCGAAGGTGGCGGGTTCAAGCCCGGCCTCGGCCGAACTGCAAAACCAAAAAATAGCCAGGCGCTGTGGCGGGCGCCTGTAGTCCCAGCTACTAGGAAGGCTGAGGCAAGAGAATCGCTTAAGCCCAAGAGCTGGAGGTTGCTGTGAGCTGTGTGACGCCACGGCACTCTACCCAGGGCGATAAAGTGAGACTCCGTCTATACAAAAAAAAAAAAAAAAAAAAAAAAAGAAGTACAAGTGGGAGTTATTTAGAATAATAACAGGAACATCATTAAGCATAAGGAAATGTGTCAGTGTTACTTAGAGGAAATATGTAGCCCCCAAACCCAAAAACTCCTGGTGAATGGTAAGTGCCTGGAGTCCCAGCTACTTGGGAGGCTGAGACAGGAGGATCTCAAGTTCAAGCACAGCCTGGGCAAAAATGTCAAGACTCCCATCTTAAAAAAAAAAAAAAAAAAAAGAAAGAAAAGAAAAAGAAAAAAATTCTAAAACTGTGCCTGCTTAGAAAATAAGCAAATATAGTACTCCTTCTAAATAGTTATGAATAGCACAGAAATACCCATCCCAAGTCAGAGGAATGACAATAAGATAAAAGCAGAAATTAAAATATTATGAAATACAAAAGAAATTACAGTAGTCCGCCATTATCTGAAGGAGATACACTATCAGACCTCCAGAGAATGCCTGAAACACAGATGGTATCAAACCCTATTGTATGTTTATAAAATAGGCGCAGTAAGACATTTAATCACCTCGATTCTTCAATATTGTTCTCACAGACAATAACCAAACCAAGGTAACAGCTTCAGTGTTACAAAACATAAATTCAGGATATTTGCAAAAATGATTACGACTACAAAGTTAGAAAAAAAGGTGGAATTCATAAAATAATTTTATAACATAGCTGGAAATAATAAACATACAAACATCCTCAGCTTTTGTTTATCCCGGTTAAAAACTATAGTAGGAAACAAGTTCTCATTTACAACAAAGGATCAATGTCTAAAAATAACCTTAACAAACTAGCATGAAATTTGAGTAAAGATACCTGAGGCGATCTGAAAGAACGCAGGGCACAGCAAGATGCAGAGGGGTGGGTTTGAGGGCTGAAGACCAGGTGGTCGTCAACAGGGCTTGATACAGTCCTTAATGCTGGTAACAAACACTGAGCTTTTAACTGTAATTTTATTAATCTCCTTTATTGTGCTAATGAACACAGTAAGTTACAGCTTTTAGGAAACAGAAGGCAGCAAGAGGTAAGACAGGCCAGGATTTCTTCTCGTGTTAATTATTTGCCCATTGAATTCTAAGCGGCAAAGCATACCCATTCTTGAGTTAACACAGACTTGTGCACATGTGAATAATAAAAAAAAGGGACATGGACAGAAGGCATGTTCCCAGCGAGCTTCTCTGGGGCTCAGATGAGCACCTCCCTCCTGGCCAAATAAACCTTCCAGAACATTGGGTCCCAAGTCCATCAAGATGGACTATGACTGTTGAGGTTTCCTGAGATGACCCACTATTTATTGCATTGGGGTTTCAAGTTATTATTTGGTCAGAAAAAGGGCCCGAGTTCTCATAATAACAAAATTCCTTTATAAAAGCATGGCTCTTCTTTTCAGTGACACCATGTCGCAAGAGGTTCTCTGCGCCAAAGCAGCAAAATCGTGTCAGATGAGAGAAGAGTGAAGGCTCACGGCAGCGACCCAGGGTGCAGGGTGTGCTGCACCTCTGCACTGCCACCTGAGGGTCGGGAAGTCCCCGCGCGGGACAGAGCAGCTTCTGGACTAACAAACCCTATCAGCAGCCCCTGGTGCCCTCCCCTGGTAGGCTGGAACAAGTACCAGGTGCCTCTGTCCAGTCTCAGATGGGCTTCTGGGCTCCTCTACTTTCACACAGTGACTGCCAGCAAAGGCTGGCCAGTTTGCTCAGGCCAGGACTACACAGCAGGTTCCCCAGGTCTCTGTGGCCTACTGAGACACGAGAGGTCCTCCAGATAGATCCCTTCTTATGGAAGGAGGGCACAGCTTTGTCACAGCCCTTGAAAGAATCATCAAGGGGGCCATAAAAGGCAAGTGACATCTGTTGCTCCACAGAGGCCACCAAAGACAGATGTAAATTCTGGTTTTGTACACACTTAGTGCTACGTAGTCAAAACAGGTAAGTTTGAAGTTAGAAAAATAATCAGGAGTGACCACCTGTTATCCAGCATGGTCCTTCAGCCTGCATTTCAGCCTGATCAGCTTCCTACCAGGGAGCTTACAAGTTTATTAGGAAGAAAATTCCTAGAGCACATCTAGAAAACAATGAAGTAGCAGGAAAATTACAGAGATATGATGGAGAGAGCCCTCAGAGGAATGTCATTGAAAAGCATCAAGTTGGAGATAATTTCATTGCCAATGCACCTAAAACAAAAATGGAATTACAATTTTTCTGTACTTTGGGTAATCTTCAAACTTCTGAAGGTACCACCTAAAATAAGAAAAAAAAAATTTTTAAAGGAAGTCATTTTGTTAACTTAGACATTCAATACATGCTAACAAAAGTGACACCGTTGTTCATAATGAAGAATACTGAGTTCTTTAAAAAGTAGTTATGAACAACTTTGGAGCTTCATATAAATAATTTTTGTCTATATCAAAAATAATTATTAATAAACATATCTCATCACAATGTATGATCCAAAAGAAGCAAGCCACATAATCCATCTTTGTGCTGAGAGGGGCAGTCACTGACATTTGCTGACAGGCACACTATTTTCCCATTCTGGCAAGTACACAGGCTGTAGGGAGAGCAGGACCAGCCTGGTGTGTCTTGTGTAGCTTCTGGTGGCTGACAGTTTTCTCCAGTCCCCATGGAAAGACACTGGCCCAGCCCACTGTCTGTGGAGGGGACACCCAGCCGTGTCATGGGGTCTCAATAGGGATTCAGGAAAATCTGGGAAAATGCACTATGGTGTCATCCATAAATCAGTCCTGTGCTCAAAACAAACAGTATCTTCAGTTTTGGTATAAATTACATCAATGGAGGCCATGCTCATTCATTCTGGGGTAATAGCCAGCTGCTAATGGTAACTAAATGGACAGACTAACAGTTAAATATAGTTTGAAAAGATGTAGAACTAGAAAAATGTTCTACAAGCACATACACAAAACCCCATGACGGATGGCAATTCACTATTTGTTAATACGACAGAAACACATGAATACAGCAAACCAAAAGTGAGTGGGAAAATCCTGCTGGTCTTAGATGAGTTTGCCGCTGTGACCCACAGACAGAGTTGGAACACACCAGCTCACCACATTCATGCTAGTGGATTCTTCGATGTAGCCCAAGCAGCAGGCAATAATAATTTCCAGAGGTTGGCAAGGACCTCTCGGGCAAGGGTCACATCTGGGCACAATGCCTGGTAGCAGCTATGTGGCTCAAGAGGAGATAAACACACATCACACAGCCCAGGGCCAGCAGCCGGACTATGCAGGTAACAGCACATCACAGGCGCGTTCACTCCTAGTCACTCAAAGTTTTTACAGCCTGCTAGGGATCCAGCCTGTTCATCACTGCCAAGTTCCCAAGAGCTTCCTTGTGCGTTTGCAGTGCTGGGCACCCCCAAAGGAGTTAAGAGGTGAGTTCCTCTCTCCTAAAACCTGCCCACAGCAGAGGGACAGGCTAGCCCTGAGGAAGCTGCGGCAGAGCTGATGACAGCAGGAAGGCTTAAGATGGCAAAAACAAGAAGGGACAGAGAAGATGCGAGACAGCAGGTTCTAAGGACGCTGGGAAGACTTTTCCCCCTGCTGGCCAGCCGGCTGGATTCCTCTCAAGGTTGGAACAAACACTTGACAGGTCACAGTGTTCTCATCCAGTAAGGGAACAGTCAGGAACCGTTAACCAGGAATAAAATACACTTTACATGATCAATTTTTCTCATTTAATCACTGAAATCACAAATTCACTTCAAGAAATTGTATTTCGTGATTTATAAACCTATATGTATGGATTTTTTTTTTTTTAAAGGAGAAGCCCCATGATGTCTATGGTTTTATTTGTCTCATTTATTTTTCTCCCCATAGAATTAAAGCTGTCACTTACATGACCCCAAGCAAGCCTGGGCATTGCTTCTTTGCCTTTTTATTACTGCCGACCCTGAACTCCTGCCCCTACCTCTGTGGTGCTCACTTCAAGATGTCAGGTTTTGCCAAGTCCGAGATAACTCTTGAACATATTTTTAAAATCAGTTATCATCTTTGTGACTCACAGACCACTTGTTTACCTACTTTCTCTAATGCCAGTCTAACTTCGGGTCATTTACAATTATGTCACTGAATAACCAGGTAAACACTTTCAGGATCGACAGACCATTCTTTTGTATTTAAGTCTGATGAACAGGGAAGCATTTTATAAATATTCTTGTGTCCTTAGTCTTCTAAATCATCACACCATCAAGCATCATGTTTCAGAGACACTGAATTTGTTTTTTAAAGTGACTTGAACTTAATAAGTAAGCATTATAATTATTATTTTTTTTTAATTTCAGTAGAGTCTACCATTAAATGCTGTCCTTCATAACTCGCCTCCAAGTTCAAGTATTAATATTTAGGAGTGAACCAGCACATGACTGTGCCCAGGCTATCACTTTACAAAGCTTGTGCAGTCAGCACATGGCTCTATTAAGTAAGCATGGCCAGTGGAGGCTGGTGGGGGAGAAGACAGTTTGAAAACATTTCTTCTTAGAATTCCTTTAAATTTTGCTCTTGAAAGAGAACATTTGTTAGCAACCCAGCACACTTGATCCAGTGTTCCCCACCTTGAGTTGAAACACTCGACGTGTTACCCGAGTCCCACTCACACTGGACATGTTACCCAAGTGCCACTCACACTGGACGTGTTACCCAATGCCATTCACATTCGACATGTTAACTTAGTCCTCCTCACACTCAACATGTTCCCTTAGTCCTGCTCACACTCCATGTGTTACCCGAATCCCACTCACACTCAACATGTTCCCTTAGTCCTGCTCACACTCGATGTGTTACCCGAGTCCCACTCACACTCAACATGTTATCCAACAGAACTGTGGATGTCACAGGACCAAGGACCTCAGAGGTCAAAACTAGTGGACCTGAAAAAACACATTTCACTACTGTTCTAGCCTGTTGGGCAGATGGGTCACAGCTACCAACTCCGGTCACCTTTAAAAGAAAAACTTTCCAAACAAAAGATTCCAAGTGAAGCTATAGTCCAGGGGCATGAAGAAGGACGGATGAGAGAAGAAGGCAGGAAAATCGGGTTTAGCAAAGTCCGGTCATGAAGACCCAGAGGTTTACTTAAAAACAAAACAAAACAAAACAAAAAACCCAGCTTTGCTTATTTTCATCACTTCAAAGCCCATGTTACACAAAGTGTAAAAACAATCAAGGTGGACTTGAAAATCCAGCTTGCTGTGATACCTGGCGGGCTCACCAGACAACTGCAACCCTTCCATGTGTCAGTAAACAAGCCCTTTAAGGCCCTAATGAAGAAAGAGTAGACATCATGGGTGCAGTCAGCTGGAGATGATTTAACACCTTGAGGCAGAATCAAGGGAGCATCCATCGCCCGGGTTTGTGATTGGATCCTACCATCGTGGAACGAGGTCAGGAAGGAAGTGGCTCTGAAACTGTTTGCAAAAATGCAGCATCAAAAATGCTATGAACAGAACTGAGGACAATGACATTTACCAGGATGAGGAAAGTGACTCTTCAGAAGACATTGGTGATGCAGAAATTGACAAAGACAATACTTGACCAAGAGCTCTCGGACTTCAATGCTGTGTAAATATTCTACATTTGTTGCTAGAAGATCAAATTTCTTTTGTACCTGCTCTTACACTTCGTAATTATTTGTTACATAAAATTGTTTGGACCATAATATGTTAAAAAATAAATGCTAAAATTCCTTTACAATACAAAAAACAAGTACCTAAATACAAACAAATAGAAATTGTTATTAAAAAATTAAAACTGTATTCCTGTGCTATAATTGGGTTGAGTACATTGGATACTTTTTCTTCCTTTCTTGAGATACTTTGCTAAGAAGAATATGTTCAACTCCATCCATGTAAACATGAAAGAGGTAAAGTCTCCATCTCTCTTTAACGCTATGTAATATTCCATGGTACACATGTACCACATTTGATCCTATAATTCCTTTACTAGGTATAAACCCAGAAGACCAAAAATCACATTATAATAAAGACATCTGTACCAGAATGTTCATTGCAGCCCAATTCATAATTGCTAAGTCATGGAAGAAACCTAAGTGCCCATCAATCCACAAATGGATTAATAGATCTTATATTTTAGAGTAGTTTTTGGTTCACAACAAATTGATCAGAGGGTATAGAAATTTTCTTTATGCCCAACACACACACACATAGCCTCCCCTAGTTCAGCATCCCACACTGGAGTGATATAATGATACATCATTATCACTTGGAGTTTATATCAGGGTTCACTCTTTTTTATTTTTTTTCTGTAGAGATGAAAAAAAATTTTTTTTATTAAATCATAGCTGTGTACATTAGTGCAATCATGGGGTACAATGTGCTGGTTTCATATACAATCTGAAATATTTTCATCAAACTGTTTATTTAACATAGCCTTCATGATATTTTCTTAGTTATTGTGTTAAGACCTTTATATTCTGCATTTAGTAAGTTTCACCTGTACCCTTCTAAGATGTACCGTAGGTTTGTTCCTACCAATTACCCTCCCTCCAGTCATCCTCCCTCCACCCCTCCCCTCCCTTGTCCCTTTCCCCATATTCTCAAGAATGGAAGAAAAAGTATCCAATATACTCAGCCCTACTAAGAAACTAATTTATAGCTTTCATATGAAGGCTATAACCCAACTATAGCACAAGAATATGGGGAAAGGGTTCACTTTTGGCAGTGTTCATTCTTTGGGTTTTCAAAAATGTATAAAGACTCGTATTCAGAATTATAGCATCACTAAGTAGTTTCATTGACATAATAATACTCTGCACTTTGCCTGTTTCATCTGTCCCTTCCCACCAGCTCCCAGCAGCCATTGATCCTTTTGCTGTCTCAATAGTTTTGCCTTTTCTGGAATGTCACAGAGTTGATATCATACAGTGTGTAGCTTTCTCAGATTAGTTTCTTACACTCTGTAATATGCACTTAAGGTTCACCCATGCATTTGCATGGCTTGATAGCCTATTTATTCTTTTTGAGTAGGGAATTAAATTTCATTGTCTGGATGTACCATAGTTTGCACTCATTCGCCTACTGGAAGATATCTTGGTTGCTTGCAAGTTTTGACAATTATGAATAAAGTCACTGTAAACATCCATTTAGAGGATTTGTGTGTACATAAGCTTTCAGCTCTTTTGGGTAAATACCAAGGAACTGTATTGCTAGATGGTATGGTAAGAATATATTTAGTTTTGCAAGAAAATGCCAGCTGTCTTCCAAAGTGGCTGTAACATTTGGCATTCCCACTGGCAGTGAATGAGAGTTCCTATTGCTCCATAATCTCACCAGCATTTGTTGTTGTCAGTGTTCCAGATTTTGGTTGAGAATTCTAATAGGTTTATAGCAATATATCATTGTTTTAAGCTGCAGTTCCTTAACAATGTAATGTTGGGTATCTTTCCCAGTTATATTTGCCATCTGTGTATCTTCTTTGGTAAGGTCCAGTATTTTGCCTGTTTCCAAATGATTGTTTTCTTATGTGGCTAGGTTTTAGGAGGGTTTTTTTTTGTGTGTGTGTGTGTGTTATTGGATCACAGTCTTTGATCAGATACATCTTTTGCAAATATTTTCTACTCGTCAGTGGTGCACTTTTTCACATCTATAATTTGGGGGTTCAGGTTATGTATTGTCTTGTATTTATGTGTACGTTCTTTTGTAAGTGGACCTTACCTTCAATACAGGAGACAGATCCGAGTTTGTTTTGTATCTTTTATAGGATCCCACATTGTGTTCTGCATGAATAGATTTCCTTGATAATTATCAACTGGCTAGTCAAATAATTAATGCCCAGTAGAATTATTTTCCATATAGTGATATCTGAAGCATAGCAGTTCCATGGGAAAGTTCAAAACTAGTAGTATCCGGCAGGACTGCATTATATGATGACAATTACATGATCCTTCTGACTCACTATTTAACGTATTAAGATGCATTACATATGAGCACCAAGAACAAAGAGATTCCCAAAAAGATATCCCAAAGAGTCCCCTAGAACTGAACATAAACTTTCCACAGGCTTTTCAGAATTGAGGGAGTTACAGGTGGATCATCTATATAAACAGAGTTGTGGTCTTTGGATGATAGAACACAGACAAAGGCAAGTTATAGTTAATCCATTTTCTGGCATAGACTTCAAAACCCTCATAGACAAAAAAATGCTATAGCAATAATAAAAATCAGATATTAATTCATTTAAAAATAGTTTTGAGGGCTTACCATGTGTGGAGGCATTGTGGAATAGCCAAAGGCCAATTTGACATAGACGTACTCAGAAAGATTTATAGTCTTGTAGAGTAGAAGAGGCTTATTCATAAGTAATCAGAGTGCATGGCAAATAGTTTTGTGTAAATAGAATGTATTCAGCTCCTACTATGGTCCATGTCTCACAAGAGATAATGAAGCTTTAGGGATGGGTTTCAAATGTCCTATACCTTCCATATCCTTGCCTAGCAGAAGTCATGTCAAAAGGGCAATGAGAGCTTCAGAAAGAAACTTGAGGGAAGATATTGTGGAAAAGGAAGCCTTTGAACTTAACATCAGAAGAAAGACAGAACTTGGATATTTAGAAATGTGAACAGTGAGAGGGGAAGCAATATTCTTGATGCTTGCAGGAGGAATGGCCTAGGCATCAGATGTCTTGTGTCTCAAACCAAAAAAATTGCTATTTCTTTTGATGATAATTTTATTTCTAGAAAAGGTATAAATATACTAATAGATCATATTTATTGAGAACTTAATTTTACATAGATATTACCTTCAACATCAAAAAGTTCTTCTGTAATCCTTACTAGACTTCTGTGGTAGATATGATTTTTATGCCCAGTTTTAGTAAAGGAAGCAATGGCTTGCCCTCAGGGGACTGAGACACACCCTCAAGCCATTTGACCCTGAGTCTTATACCGCATACAAAGCCATGGCCAAGCCCTTACAGCCTCATAGAATTCTGTCTCCATAAAAGTATTCACAACTCAAAATACTTTAAACATGTATTTCAAAGGATGCCTGCAAAACCAAAAATAGATGGTCATGTGTGTGCACACACAAATACAGGTATTGCTCTGTCAAGAAAGCATTTCACATTACAGGGAAGGAGTAGTACGTAGCAGAGGGAGAAGAAAAAGATTTGAGCTAGGTCAACATGGATGGAAGTTCCAGTTGGGTGGTTAAATTCCTATAACTGATTTTGAAATCTATAAGAACAAGTGCCGGGAGAGATCTAGCTAATGAACAGTATGCAAAGGTCTACAACTATTATTTTATTAAAAGCTCCGATCAGCAGTTAGTAAGTGTGGCTAATAAAAAAAAAAATGTAGACAATCTTGATGGGAAAATAATGTCTTAATTAAGGAAGATAGTAGACTGTTTACCACCTATGTGTTTCATTTAAGTAAATTTATTGTGTTATGGTCCATTAAAATCTACAAATAGGATATACGAAAAGGCAAAGGGTTAGAAAAACTTTATTTAAAAGTTGATGAAGAATGAAAGATGATTTTCCAGCAGAATACCTTAGCTGAAGATAAGACAGAAAAAAGTGGCCCAAGTAACTGTTTTTAAATAGGCAAAAGGCCATAATATGGGAAACATATACTGATTGTTATAATAATCCATTGTGCATACCTGTGAAAAAGAGGTAATGTTAAATTTGAAAGTATTTTTAAGAACAATAGGCTTCTTTGAAGTAGTAATGTTACTGGAAAGTTTTGAGTTGAACTAAAGTGACCCTTCATCACAGTACAGAAGAGCTTTGTGTATATCATAAGAGTTTGGACCTAAGATTACTTCTCAATTCCAAGATTTTTGTTATTTTTATTTTGGAGCATTTTTTTTTATTATTGTTGGGGATTCATTGAGGGTACAAGAAACCAGGTTACACTGATTGCATTTGTTAGGTAAAATTCCTCTGACAATTGTGTCTTGCCCCCAAAAGGTGTGGCACACACCAAGACCCCACCTCCCTCCCTCCTTCCCCCTCTCTGCTCTTCCTTTCTCTTACCCCTCCCTCCTTCTTTCTCTCTCTAATCTCCCCTTCCCCCACCCCCACTGTGTCTATTATGGAGCATTTTAAGAGTCACTGGAGAATTCTTATTTTCTTTCCACATTGCTCTGTTTTATCATGGGACAATCTAAAATAATGGGCCAAGGGAAATCCTAACAATTCCTTTGTTATGGTCCCTAAGATAAAGTCATTTGCAATTTAAAGTTTTAAATAATCTGTTCAAGTAAAATGAAAATAAAGCATTATACCTAATGGGAGTCAATTTATAAGTCTGAAGGGAAAGGAGATGAGAGGCAAAAGATGTTGACATTTTTCTTTTGGAGTACTGAATTTTTAAAAGGAAACTCAGTTTATGGGCATTCTCTCAAACTGCCAATAAGAGAACAATAGAAAATTTTTATGACTAGTAATGCATAAGAGTATAATATTTATTTTGTAGTTCCAATTAAAACCTGGGGAAAACATACTTACTCAGCTATGCTGTCGAATTATAGTTGGTAACCACCATTACCCAATAACAGAGAAACAAGACAAAAAGGATGCTGGAATTGGCCCCTCCATTTATTTGCAATCAATTTTTATTGCCTAAAATTTATTAATATGTGCACATATATGCACCCCATATGTAAAGTTAGGAAAAGAATTAGACTTGAAACTGTTATTTCTTATTTTGAAAGTTATGTAAATTAAGGATCTGCTTTTTCAACCTTCTTTATTTCTATGTGAGAAGGGGTAGCAGATGATTCTTGAAGATTATTATTACTTTCTTCCATGTCCTTCTTGCTTCTTGCATTATCTAATACATGGGCCTTAGCTTGACAAGGAGGAGAAGTGACTCCCATATCCCCATGCCATGTGCATTGTGCTTAACGAAGGTTCCCTTTATATAGGAAACAGAGCAACATTTATGCAAGTATAATTGCATATAAATCAAAACCTTGTCAATATAATCGCACAGAATATATTCTTACTTTGTGTTCTAAACTGTCTTTATTTTTTAATAGGTTATATACAGAAACTCAGGAAACATCATTTAGTGTGACATCAATAAATAAAAATAAACCCACTCTACAAATAAACGTGAAAGATTGCTCTTTGGATACATTTATACTATCTAAATATAGCCTCCCGGCCTCAGCCAAAGTGACTGTAGCTGCAACTTTGATAGAAAACCTCAGCTGTGAATGTAGGGGCCTCACCAGACTGTACTGCAGTAATTGCTGTCAAGGCATCTCAGCATCCCAGAAAAAGCCAGATTTGGTTATTTTCGTTTTCTTATTTTTTAATGGGTATCTTAAAGTGAGGCAGAATTCAATAGTATGATAAACCTAGGAGAATCCCACCACCTAAGTAAAAAAAAAAGACTTTAAATTTTAAAGAAGGTGGAAAGAGTATACTATTTTGAATTTTTGACTATGACTCTTTTTTTATTGGTTTTGGGCTAAATTTTTAATATATTGCTTGCTAGTGATTATCACAAATTGACCCATTATGAATTAAAAAATATTAGAGTACATGTAAATTAAGAAGGCAGATGGAAATAGAATAGAATTACAGAACTGAAAGGGATGGTCTAGAAAAAGATGTACTAAATGAGGAAACTGAAACAAGAGAAGAGTTATGTAATCTGTTCAAGATTGCAAATATAGTTAGGAACAAAACTGCAGCTCTCTTGATTCTCAGGCTACTATTGTTCATTCCTTCTGTTATGGAAATATTCTAACACAAATAGAGAAAATAACATAACAGAGCTTAATGTTCACATCACCCAAAGCCCACATTTAGAAATATTTGCCAGAAAATGTTTATATACTTCCATTAAACTTACATTTTACTTTTTTATTCTATTTTGTTGAATTTCTTCGCTACTCCTATAAGCAGTATGCATTTGTGTTCTCATTCTTGGAACGATTTGCCAAAGACTAGCATCTTCATTTTATTTAAAAATGGGATTTTTTGCACTCATCAATGTTGTTTCAGTTTAGTAGTTAGTAGTGTGTTATCATTTTCCTCTTTTTCCCCCCATAATTTAAACTATTGTTTTCATTTCTTGTCGTACTTTGTTGATTGAGATGTTTAAAACAAAGCTCAAACATAAAGGTGACAATTTAAAAATTTATTTCTTACTTTTGTGAGGATGCTGTTAGTGTTGAGCATGATATTGGCAGTAGGCTTAAGATATGGT
Organism: Arctocebus calabarensis; assembly: GCA_963573935.1. Taxonomy (NCBI): domain Eukaryota; kingdom Metazoa; phylum Chordata; class Mammalia; order Primates; family Lorisidae; genus Arctocebus; species Arctocebus calabarensis. The sequence continues at coordinate 7,362 of CAUYON010094194.1, read as the reverse complement.
TAGTTTTATCATGCCCAGGAGTATTCTTTTTCTACTTGACTAGGTGATTTTTTTTTAAATCAAGAGTACCTTTCCAGAATCTATGGTAATAATATATTTTGGTTTTCCTTATTTGTCCTGACAGGTAAGTTTTCTAATTTTGAAACATTTCACAATATTTGAGATGTGTCTCATCTGGTCATATATGACATTTGAAGTAAAAAATATTTGAATCATAGGTCTACAATGAGTGAGTATGTAAATTTGTGCCACATTTCTTCACTTATAAAATGATCTTACATTGTCTCAGAGTAGTAGAGCAAAAATTGCTTATTATACAAAATATCAGATAAGGAATGACTCATACATAGTCAATGGCACCAAATGCAACAACCATCTTTATTATAGTTGTACACATATTGGTCCATTAGTGTATATCTTGGCATTTATATATTGGTATGCAGGTATGGAGGATGTCAACTAGGATTTTTCTATCTCTGAGTACAATATAACTTGGTCTATGGACTTTTGTGTATGTGTGCTGCATTTTACTGCTTTTTAACAAGAGAAAGTCCTAATTTTATGAACTTGGAGGGTTATAATTTTAATTATTTTAATTTTATGAAGTTAGTGAGAGGAGAGATTCTGTTCTGAAACATATTTCATCACTGGGAATTACCTATTTCCTGAATTTTTTTTCTCTCAAAGGCAAAATAAGACAGTAGTAGTTATGAGAACATACTTGGGACATGGATCTGAATTCAAATCCTGATTCGTTAAATGATTAGCAAAGTAACTTTGGCCAAGTGATATTTTCATTCCTCAGTTTCCTTATCTATCAAACGAAGATAACAATACCTGAATTGATGTAAAGATGCAATAAATATTTAGTAAATGTTTATTTCATCATCATCATAGCCCAGGCACTGTGTTCAGAGCTATTAAAAAAAATTAAATTGACAATAAAGCCAGTAGTCCTTATAGGGTAAAGCATAATGTTCTTATCAACAGTATTAATGGCTGAGACATAAACAATCTCCACTAAGAGCCTTTTATACAGGCAATTTCTGCAGTTATTTTAATATTAGTTTTATTAACTGGAAGTTTATTAATTTCAGCACTGTAACGGTATATAATTGGGTACAGAGCCAGGTAGGTTTTTCAGAAGAGCATAACAATTTGCACCACTTCTTTATTGTAGTACTCAGGTAATTCTAGAAAGTAGCACGCAAAAATATTTGTGATAGTAGAGTAATCCTAAGGATGGTAAGAAATTGAATAATAGCAATAATTTTAAAAAGCTTCTTGTAGTCTCTAAAGATTAAAGGGCTCATTAGTGCACTAATAAGACATTTACCTTCTGCATCTTCCAGCTAGATAGTCTGGGAGACAACATGATACCACTGAAGGTCCTAGGAAAGTCTTGGCTAGCAAGAGAAAAAAATTCTTTTTTTTTAATAATGTAAAAAATAATACATGTTCTTTCAAAGAATATTTTAGCTTAATATAAAGATATAGTTCAGGAACGGATAAATTCAACAAAACTTTGGAAAGGCTGAGCTACTCTGTATGTGGAAAGCAGCAAGTCTCACCTTTTGAGGTTGAAAGATTACACTGGGTGATTACCAAGTTTATCTCTTTGCGCATTTGTGTGGAGAACTTCAGAGGTGCTTACCTTTGCCTTAATGCTGTGTCTATAATCAGATAGACACGGATTAACTATATGTGTTCTCTAACCAGTGCAGCAGTCTGTACTATCAGTATAGTCATTTGCTCAAAAATGCGTTGAAATAGTTTAGCTCCTGTGGTGAAAATTGAAACTTAGACATTATGATGTTTTAAGCTAAATGGTGGGTCAACGGTCCACTAAAAACAAAAATAAAATTAAATGCCAAAAAAGAATGTAAATGCGTAGATTGAAAGATTATAAATCTGTATTGAAAACCCTTTCATAATTTTGTCTTACAGTATTTTTTGGATGAAATAAAATGAGAAGGCAAAGTTTGAGATTGCTGATAGTTAATTAAAGCAGAAAATTGTACGATGATTACTTCAAAGAAATATGGAATAATTTGATGAGGAAAGTTTATCAAAAGCTTAATTTTACCAAACCAGTTGTGCTTGGTTTACACTTGTCACATCTCGTCCAAACTTAAATCCATCCTACATCTCTCCCTCACCTATCATTAAGTTAATTGTTGAATCTTGTGAGTTAATGATAAATTATTATTTGTTAGATGTTAATTAAAGTACAACCAGAGCCAATTTTCGATATCTTTGTCCACACTCAAGTGTGCTCTTGGCTTTGGGTGTCTGAACTTGGTTCTTTTCTGCCACTCTTTGGAGAAATAAGAATTGTTGTGGGCTATTCAGTAAGTACAAAAACCCTAACAGCCAATGAGCATTTAAAAAGTTTCATGAACACTATTTGTGATATCCAACACCACAGATAAGCAAAGCAGTCCTCAAATAATCTTCATGCAGCCCCGAAAGAGTTTTGGTTATTTTTTGTTAATTTTTCAGGGAAGCACTGATATTATATTTATGATTCCTTGCTTAAGCTATCATTTTGGAGCAATATTTTGAATAAAATCAGCTTACGTTAAAATTATATCATTAAATGCTAGGCCCATACCTACAGGTTTACCAAAAAAGAGAAAATGATAATGATTAAGAGGTGAATTTCAAACAACTAAGTTAAAGATTAAACAATTTAAAGAATTTCAAATCATAAATAGAAAACTTGAAATATTTGTGCAAGGATAGTATTTAAAAGGTCTGAGAAGTAGTCATTATTTTTTGAAAAGAGAGGATTAATGGGAGAACAAAAAAATAAAAGGAATTTTAAATTTGTGATATTGTGAAAGACTAATAAAGTTGAAAATTATAATAGAGAAATGCTCCTAATGTATCAACTCATATTTCAAATATCAGGAATTCTACCTGTTAAATTATTCTGTTATTTACACAATTTTAAATGGTTTTAAACCATTTAAAAGCTTTGTATAATTTACTATACAATAGCTTTTTCTGATACAACCAAAGTGGTTACAAAATTGAAATCTGTATTTACTTGATTTTGGTCATGACATTTGGGAGTTTAGAACTGCTTTTGTTATTATTATTACTTTTTAAATGTCAGGTTTCTTACTTTTGGGAAAGTACAACTAAATTTCTCATTTCCTTGTCTGGTGTAGTTAGAGATTTTGTTTAGCAAGAAACTTCATGTTTGACTTTGTTTTGGTGATTATTTATTCTATTGCATTCAATTGGAAATATGAGGTGCATCTTTCCAAAATGACAACCAATGCTAAAAGTGATTTAAAGCAATCTGTTAGCCCTATAAAGAAAAGAAGTACCTGGAAAAAATGGGGATATAGACAATGGGTGATGGGAGAAACCACTGCCATTTCTCCCAGGGTTTTCACTTATAGAGTCTTTGAACATCTAGTGACACTTAGAGTTTTACTTCTGCCAAAAGGTAATTGTTTCCATGTATGATCCTTGTGCACTTGATGTATGAGAAAGTCTGTCCTGGCCCTAATGTAGGTGGAGATTTAGCCTAATTCTTAACATAAGGACTAATTTAATGTCCATGAGAAATGAATTTCTGGGCTAGGACTACCCCTATCCTAGAAAGTTTGTTAGTATACAAGCCTCCAAAAATGAAAAGGGCTTAGAAGCCCCAGGATGCTGTGTTGTGGCCTTGGAAGAGAAAGAGAGACCTGATGTGTTTGAAAGATATTAGTTTGGAAACAGGCCTGGGTTGCATGTGACTAACAGACTGATGTTTTGGCTACATGACTTCAGAAAAAGTACCTACAAGCTTTAACTTCCAAGTAGCCTCAACATGGGGATTTTAAGGCATCTGCAGTTACTCTAACAATTTAAGGGATGGCGGTTTGCTGTTTTGCTTGGTATGTGCAATAGAGTGTTAATGACTTTTTTTTTTGCTAAGAAACTTACCACCATTGTATCTAAATCACAACTTCTTTTTAGCATATTGGATCTCCTGACAGGATCAGTGATGTAATGAAGCTCAAGAAGTCTGGAATCACACTATTTAAGACCAGTTGACAGCTCTGAATACTTGTTATCCATGTGATTCATAACAAGTTATTAAACTTTTTGAGGCCCAGCTTCCTTATCATTTGAATGGATGTAATCCCAGGTATCCATATGTATTATTTCTTATAAAGTGTACAGGGGAAGAAGGTAGCTATCATCATCATCATGCATCTGGTGCTGATACTGCCCTTCTTTGAATTCCCACACTCATTTGAGAAGTTTTGACTTCATTATGGAACAGTGAAAAGTTAGGTATAGTTTCCATTTGGCTGATAATGGTATTTGTGATTGATTTCTCAGTGCATTTTTACCTTCTCAATTAGGTTTGGTTCATATTCATTTTAAAATAATAGACATCTTTGGCAGGGAACACGGTAAATTGGATATAAAATCACAGGATATTAATAGTTCCGTGATGTTTACTACTTCAAGATTTATCAAAGATAAACTGTGCCCACTGATGAATTCTGTTAATCAAAAAAAGAAATAGACTTCCTGGATGGCACTTCATTTTCATTGTCAACAGACTTTTAAATAATTATCTTCTGTACTCCAGTGGGCAACTACTAATGAGTTTTTCTTCAACAAAGGGCATTTTCAAAGACATTGTCCTTCGACATAGTCAATGACATCTACCCTAAACTTTGCAACTTTTCTCAAAAATAGAAAAACTAAAAAAAAAAAAAAATACATACACACACACATGCATGTATGTGCATAATCAATTATTTTGGGATAAGTAAAAAACAGCAGAGGTCCTAAGATGGGTCAGAACCTCTGACATTCATGGAAATGAAAGGCCAGTGGGGTACAGCAGTGAAAGAGAGAGAGAAAGAATGTTTGTTCTTTCTATAGATGGCTGCTAACTTGACTTTGGTCATGTATTTCTTTCTAAGGCTATATTTACTGACTGAAACATCCTCACGTTTCCTGAAAACATCCTCTGGCTCTTCTAGTAGAACAGTGAGAATGGGTGATCTCAAAGACTCTCCAGTGGTTACTGTTCTGGAGAAGTTAGAAATGAACCTTGATCTAAGTTCAAAATGTTCATAAATTATATGAATTTGAGTATATTTGTAAGTTTTTGCCTTCAAAATTCTTGATCAAATTCCAGGACCAGTTCTCATTTGAGTTCATTTGTTTGAAATTTTTCCGGAAGTAGAATTGGATGAAGAATCCTTTCCCTTATTTGAAGTGATGTGTTCACTGCCTAGAAGATTTGGGAACATGGACATTGAACCCTGTTCATCCACTCTTCTGGATAAACAGGAAGCTAAAAAGGTCAAAGTTGAAAACTTCACTTCCTTCAACTAATTTGTGGAAGGTACTTGAAAAACTAGTTAAGTGATTTCAAACAGTATTTTTAAGGTGGAAATTTTATAAAAAACTCTTGCTACATCTTGAGATAAAAGGATTCTCCAGAGAAATAAATTCATAAGATATCTACCCCACAAATAACTAAACATGTTACATTAGCTTTGATATATAAACATAGAATGATGAATCATTTTTTGACAGTGTAGAAGTAATGACTTTTGAAAAATGTGGTGAGTCTCTGTTCACTAAGGAAGTCTTTTACATATTGCATTTTATAAAGCATATTGATGAATGACATGGAGGAACAAACAGTTAAATGAATATCAGGATGCATACTATTAGCATGAAAATATTTTTAATGTGCTTAGCCATTTATTTTTTAATCATTTATGTAAATTATATACATGTATTTTACTTTTGTTATGCATAGTTCCATAACCTATCTCACAAATTTTCTCAATAATAGCTACATATGTTCATATATAATTTACACATCTCAATCTCTATAAATAGTCCATATGTTTGTATATGAATTGGCACATAAAAGCATCTGTCTTTAGATATATACACACCCACACACACATATATATTTTAAATACATATGTATATTTTTTCTTTCCTCTTTGGGTCCTATGCACATACTATTTCCTCTTCTTGGAAGACTCTTCTGCTCATTATTGGTTTCTCCTCATATTTAGCTCCTCAAAGAGGCTTTGTGTAATCACTCAGTCTCTCTCACGATACCCTTACTCTTTGCCGCCTTGACACTTAGCATGTGTCATATACTAATATAGATTTTGAAGTATAAAGAAATAACGTAATATGTAACCCTCCTACAGGCCACAGCACCATCTCCTTTGTTAATCATACTTTATCTAGAAATTCATAGACAGTTAAAAGTATGGTTAAAAACTGTATTTGTGTTTTTTGAATAAATATTTGTGAGTACTTAACACCACAATATTATGGTAGTTCCAAAATTTTAGTGTCATTTATGGCATAAAACCACACAATTGAGGAAAATGAAAGTAAATAAGCACATCTCACAGCATATATTTTTTAAAATTTGCATCATGGCAAGAGTGGCATACTGTTTTACAAAAAGGCACTGTAGTTAAGATGCTTGATAAAGATTTGTTGGCATTATTTTTGTGGTAGAATTATTGTCTTAGGAAGAAGAACGGTCATAATTATTAGGTGCCTTTAGACTCAGAGATTTCATATGCTCTTCTGAAAGCTATTTTCTCAAAATTACACATATAAACACACATTTTTTTTTTTTGTGGCTGCAGGAATTATTATTACCACTTTGTGAAGAATCGAACTTTAGTGATTCTATAGAGAACAGTCATTGGTGAATGCTTTTCTATGCCCAAACGCACACTTTTTGTTTTTAAACTAAGGATGTCAGACAGGTAGTCTTGAACCTGAATTCAATAAGGGAGAGGGGAAAACAGGAGAAAGTTGGCACCGTCAGCCTTTCTCTTATGATGCATTTCAAGTTAGAGCTCTCCTTGAGGCTTATGAAACCCAAGATAGCATTATTAAAAAGTCAGTCCATCAAATATACTTGAAAACATTACCTCATCATTATTTTTGTAGTTCCAAGTCAGGTGTCACAGAATTAAAGAATGAAGTCCCTTCCAAATGAATATTTCCACTCCAATTTACTGTATATAACGTATCAAGTAAGGCATTGAAAATAATTACAGTAATCTCTTGGTATATGTTCATGGTTTTTAAAGATTGTTTTAAAAATACACAGGCTAATCGTGTTTTACCTTTGGCCTGGTTACTAAGGTAATGTTTACCATGCAGAAAACTAAAATTACGATCCAAGGGTGTTTTATCCTTTTATTTTTATTTATTTTTTTTTATAATTTTATTGAATCATAATTCTGTACATTGGTGCAATCATAGGGCACGATTCATATACATTCAGAAATGTTTTGATCGTACTGTTACAGATAGCCTTCATGGCATTTTCTTGATCACTAT
>CAUYON010094193.1:0-14090 GCA_963573935.1 Arctocebus calabarensis | reverse complement strand
GAAGGCCCTGCAGACCACTTATGGTGCCAGCGCCCCCAGCATGACCTCAGCCGCCCTGCGCTGGATGTACCACCACTCCCAGCTGCAGGTAAGCAGCTGCCCCTGGGCACTCAGCTGCTGCCCTTCCCTGGGAGCTAGAATGACCTTTAGGGGACCTCCGAAGGGTTTGCTCTCTGTCCCTCTGAGGTCTCTGCCCACTGTCTGCTGGGATTGTCTACGTGGATTTCCTCCTTCCTTAGGCCTTCCGCAGTACGAGTATCCCAGTTTTATTGAGGAGGGAAGTGGGGTTCAAACAGCTATTAAGGGGACAGAAATTTAGGTGTCAGACCACCTACTCTCCCTGGTCTGGTGGGAGCTGGGTTTCCTCTTTCTCGATGTCTCCTGTCTTCCTGAGTCAGATTTTCATCTAGTGTCAGCTTGGGAAGGTGGATAGTGTTTGACAAATATAGAGTAGGAGCTAAGAGCATCACATGATTTTTCACACCCATGACCATGCTGAAAATTGAGACAGTGCAGTCTCAGGTTGAATAACTTACCTATGGTTTCACAGCTTTCTGGGGACAGAACTGGCTGTAAAGGTAGGTCCAGCTGGGTGAGCCAGGAGACAGCAGGGGAAAAGATATATGTTTTTGAGTCAGATGGCTGCAACTGTCAGAGGCACCTGTAGGTCTTTTGGATGTATAAACACAGAGCTCAGACTTGGTGGGGCTAAGGCTGGGAGGGACATGTGAGGGGAGGTTTATGCAAAACTGTGCTGACCTCTGGCCGTGTCCCCTTGCAGGGTTCCCATGGGGATGGTGTCATCCTGGGCATGTCCAGCCTGGAGCAGCTGGAGCAAAACTTGGCAGCAGCTGAGGAAGGGCCCCTGGAGCCAGCTGTGGTGGACACCTTTGACCAAGCCTGGCACCTGGTTGCCCATGAGTGTCCCAACTACTTCCGCTAAGTCTGGTCCTGGCTCAAGCTGCCAAAGGCCTTTCTGCCACTTCTTTTTCTCTCACTCTGGCCAGTCTGTGCCTTAAGCTGACTTCAGTCTTTCCTGACTATCTGGATCCATGCGTTGTTTTCCTAAGATTCCTGCCTTGCTCCTTGTTTCCTTCACACCATGGAAGGGTTGGGGCTGAGTCCTGCTGGGTCCTTTGCTGTCTGAATAAAGTAGGCACATGACCTGACTGTAGCTGAGGCCTACAGTGACACCCCCCCTCCTGCCCCGACTCATCCCCTCCCGTGGTTGCAACTTGTTTCCCATACTCCCTTGGACTGGAATAAAGGGGCTGATCCAGGGGCTGGAGTCTTCAGAGGGCAAAGGTATTGGCTGGGCATGCGTCTGTAATCCTAGCACTCTGGGAGGGTGAGGCGGGTGGATTGGAGACCAGCCTGAGCCAGAGAGACCTCATCTCTAAAAATAGCCCAGTGTTATGGCAGGTGCCTATAGCCTAAGCTACTTGAGACTTGGGAGGCTGAGGCAAGAGAATCAATCACTTGAGCCCATTAGTTTGAGGTTGCTGTGAGCTATGATACCACATCACTCTACCAGGGGCAACAAAATAAGACTCTGTCTCCAAAAAGAAAAAAAAAAAGAAGCAAAGGGCAAAGGTATTAAGAGGGTCTCAGGAGCACAATGCCCCCCTTCTCAGGGTCTCCTAGGTCCCTTGTTCTGTTCCTTTGGGTATTTTTGTTTTTTCTTGAGACACAGTTTTATTTTGTCACCCTTGGTGGAGTGCCTTGGCATCATAGCTCACAGTAACCTCAAAGTCTTTTGGGCTTAAGTGATTCTCTTGCCTCAGCTTCCTGAGTAGTTGGGACTACAGATACCCACCACAATGCCCAGACAGTTTTTAGAGACAGGGGTCTCACTCTTGCTTGGACTGGTCTCAAATCTGTGAGCTCAGGCAATCTACCCACCTCGGTGTCCCAGAGTGCTGGGATTACAGGGCTTTTTTTTGGTTGTTTGAAGAGTCTCACTCTGTTTCCCCAGATTGAATGCCAACGGTGTCATAGCTCCCAGCAACCTCAAACTCATGGGCTTGAGCAATCCTGTTGCCTTGGTCTCCTGAGTAGATGGGACTACAGGTGCCTGTCACAATGCTTGGCTAGTTTTTGTATTTTTAGTAGAGATGGCATCTCATTCTTGCCCAGGCTGGTGTCAAACTCCTGAGCCCAAGGAAACCTCCTGACCACCACTCAGAGAGCTTGACACAGCCCAGGTGTGGCTGGAAGGCATGAGTGGTGTCCTGCATTGAAGCCTGGCTCTCCTTTTTTGTGGTTGTCTTTGACTAAGCCTGGCACCTGGTTGCCCACAAATGTCCCAACTACCTCTCTAAGCATAGTCCCAATTTGAGGTGAAGAAAGCACGGTCACTTTTTTTTTTGTAGAGACAGAGTCTCACTTTATTGCCCTCAGTAGAGTGCCGTGGCGTCATACGGCTCACAGCAACCTCCCACTCCTGGGCTTAGGTGCTTCTCTTGCCTCAGCCTCCCGAGCAGCTGGGACCACAGGCACCCACCGCGACGCCCGGCCATTTTTCTGTTTTCCAGTTCGGCTGAGGCTGGGTTTGAACCTGCCATTTTCGGTATATGGGGCCGGGGCCCTACTCGATGGCCACAGGCGCCGCCCCACTGTCACTTTTTTCATCCTTGCCCCCCCTTGCCAGTTTTGGCCTTAAGCTGATCCAGACTGTTCTTTCTATCCTCATCCCAGTTTGCAGATTCTTTACACTTCCTGTTGAATATGGCTGGCATTTGACCTGACTGCAGGCAAGGTCTGGGTGAACCTAGTATCCGTAGCCTGCTTCCTGTGAGCTTGGGGTGAAGGGGGCAGGAGTATGGGCTAAAGTCTTCAAAGGCCAGTTGCAGTAGAGGGTCCCTGAGGCACATTGCCTTCACGAGGCCCCCTCTCAGCAGTGGGGCTGGAGGTGACTCTCACTCTTCTAGGCACCACAGAACACAAAGATGACCATATTCCCCGCAGTAGGCTTTCTTTTGTTCAGAACTGCCTTCACTAAATACTTACAGATAGGCTGGGGACAGTGGCTCACACCTGTAATAGCAGCACTTTGTGAGGCAACTGCTCTCCGAACTCCTTGAGCTCAGGAGTTCAAGACCACCCTGAGCAAGAGTCAAATCCTGTCTCTACCAGAAATATGAAATTAGCTGGGTGTGGTGGCGCACGCTTGTAGTCCCTGCTACTTGGGAGGCTGAGGCAAGAGAATTATTCAAGCCCAAGAGTTTGTGGTTACTATGAGTTATAACATCATGGTTCTCTACCAGGGCAAAAGTATGAGACTCTGTCTCAAAACAAAAACAAACAAAAAGAAACCCTCACAAGTAGAACAATTTGGGCAAAAACCTACTATTAGAGTCACCAAACCTGTGGAAGGCTTTGAATACTGGCCCTCAACTCCAGCAGTGATTTCAGTCTTTTTTTTTTAGTCTCACTCTTGTTGCCCTGGGGTTGAGTGCTGTGGCATCATCATAGCTCACAGCAACTTCAAACTCCCAGGTTTAAGGAGTCTTCTTGCCTTAGCCTCCTGAGTAGCTGAGACTACAGGCATGTGCCACCATGCCCAGCTAGTTTTTCTATTTTTAGTAGAGATGGAATCTCATTCTTGCTCAGGCTAGTCTCGAACATCTAAGCTCAGGCAATCACCTACCTTGGCTTCCCAGAGTGCTAGGATTACAAGTGTGAGCCAGTGCTTCTGGCCTGTGATTTCACTCTTAGCTAAAGTCTCCCGTTTTCCTGGCATCCCTCAGATCCTCAGCCCTGGTTGGGGAGGGTTCGAAGGGTGTGTGTGTGGAGGGTAGGAAGGACAGCCAGGGCCGGAGACGAAGAGACCCCAGTTCCAGGACTGTACTGTCACAGTGTTCCTGCAGAAGGCATGGAGAATCTGGCTGACAAGGCAAACTAAGGGATTCCTGGGACATCCAAGTGAAACAAATCCAGAGGCCCCTTTTTTTAAAAAAAAAGTCCCTTTTCTTGTCTCCGGGCTGACACCCTGTAGAGTTTTATTCTGTACAGGAAGAGTCAATGGCCATTTCCTGCCCTTCTTCATCCACCGCCAAATAAAGAGCTGCCCCCTCCGGAGGGGAAGTGGAAGTCCTATGTAGCCCAGTGCAATCCACACAGTGCTATCCAGGCAATGCAAGGAGGCCTGACAGCCCATCAGTCCTCGTTGTCTGACTCTGATTCTTCTGCTGACTCAGATGCACTCTCTGGCAAGTCATCTCCCATCTGTTGGAACCTTCTCAACTCTGCATCCCACATGTATTTGATGGTCACCTTGAATTCAGCCATCTCATACCCAAAAAGCTTCTTCAAGGGAGGAACGAGGAGATCAGAAGTGCCAGGGGAGGTTTACAGTAAGCAAGAGAAAAGCAGTCAGCCCCTCCACCTCCCACCAGAGCCTCAAAGGGACAAACTTACCAGGACACGGGCCTGCTCTGGGGTCAGCACATCACCCTCCTTGCACACCTCATAGTCAGACAGCAGGGTCACCACACCTGCAGTGGGGATGGCCCCAAGTTACTTCTGGCCCAGAAACCTGCAGAGCCCTCGCCACCCCTGCTGAGCTGGAAGAATTCAGGCTGCCACCTGTTCCCACAGCTCCAGCACACACAGGCAGTGCTGTGTGTTCCCTGATGACCCTATGTGTTGTATGCTGGTTTTAAGCTACCATCCACTTTCACCCCAGCTATGAAGCTCTATCTTCGCGTGAGAAAATGGAGCTTATAGAAATGACGTGCTCAGTCAAAAAGAAGAGTGCCTGGGAAGCTTTTGCACTTGGGCTCTAGGCTGGTACGTTTCTTTTTTTTAATTATTATTATTATTATTTTTTTGGTTGCAGGCATCATTGTTGTTTGGCGGGCCAGGGCTAGATTCGAACCCGCCAGCTCAGGTGTACGTGGCTGGCACCTTAGCCCGTTGAGCCACAGGCGCCGAGCCTAGGCTGGTACTTTTCAACTCAGGGACTGTCCATACCTCTCTTGAGGGCAGTAGGCAGGCCCAGCTGCCTCAACTGTGGCTCCATGGAGTGGGGGAACTGCTCCAGGGGCCCTGGATCCAGGCTCACAGTAAAAGTGGCTTTATTACCAGCTCGGGCATAGTCCATTTCTGCGTATTTCGTGAACCACCTTAGGAAAAAGAGAAGTGGTAGGAAGGGAGGTTCTTGACTGACTACCAGCCCACTTGAAGCCAGTGCCCTGTGGCCCTTCTGTCCTTCCTGTTTGCTGGTTGGCAGTCAACTACAGTATGGTGCCAGAGAGGTCAGAGATGGCTCTGGTCACAGGTCAGCAGCCTTCTAACAGGATTCTAGGAACTGGTTTCAACATGATGCTTCCATACTGGACAAAGCCCCTGCTTTATTCCTTCCCTGGAATCCTCTCTTTCTCATCCCCTCCATTCTTCAGAAACACTTACTCATTCACTTCTTCCTTCGAGCGGTTGGTGAAAAGGAGACCAACTTCACCCCTTAACTTCTTGCTGACCTACAAATCAAAAGTAAGGTCAGTATAGTCACATTGCGGGAGTGATTCTCTAGTGGGGACGATTTTGTCAATTGGGGAATATTTGGCATTTGACATTTCTCACTGTCACAGTGGGAGGGGTTGGGGGCGAGAAGAGTGCCATTCCCTGCGTCTGGAGATCAAGGGAGATCCCAAGAAGTTTAAGCCAGGCCTTGGTCTCTCTGACCACAGGCTGGTCAGGTGGCTGCGAGGGGGTGTCATGCAGGAGTGGCAGGAGAGAAGGCAGCTTTGCCCGGGCCCCTTCCAGGAGGGCCAGTGGCGCACCTGATGCAGGTTATCTTTGTATTCATCAGATGGGCTCCGACCCAAGGCCACCATCATCACTTTGTTTTTGCCAAAGAACATCCTATCAAGAAAGAAGGGTCTGTAAAGGAAGTGCCCTGCCTCCCCACCTTCTCCCAGCTAAATGTAAACTACCTCCAGTCCCCAGCAGCCCACACAGCCAGAGGTTTCTATTTCTCTACCTGTACATCTACATTCTGTCCCTAGCCCAAGGAGCTTTCATCACTTCCCCACCCACAGATCCCAGATATTGTGAACATTTTGTCCAGCAGCACTATGAACATGTAACAATCCTCCCCAGCTGATTCTATGAAGGAGGCACAATTAATGGTCTGAATCAGAACTGGTGTAGCAAGAGACCAATAACCAGAGCCATGTGGTTTCTGTAGCCCGCTTTCAGGTCATGGTCTTTGCCCCATGCACACACTGATATTCTAAACTGTATGATGCTCCCAATGAAAGGCCCAGACTCTGAGAGTGAGGGGCCACTTTCCCTGAACAGACCACTCCCTAAACATCCCCCTGAGTAACTACCAAGTCCTGCCCCCGGGAGCTGACATCACTTTGACAGTTAAAAAGTGCTCTTCAAGGGGGATGGCACTTTGTCCTTATTAAAGTGCATGATGTGGGTACCCAAAAAGTTAGAATGTCTAACTTAAGGCTTCTGCACCTTAAATGTGAGGAGCCTGGCCCCTTCCCCACTCAGAAGGCCCTCTCCCCTCTGCCTGCTCACCGGCTGTGCTTCCAGGCATTCCGGATGTCCTTCAGCTTGCTGTTCCTCATATTGGCCACAGAGAAGATAAAAAGATACTTGTACGTGTCCACGCATTTCCGAAGCTGTGAGATAATTCATGAGGCTCTGGAGTTCAAGGGGCAGCATGGGTGGGGCACTACTCTGGCATCAGATGAGAAGATATCTGCTCTAGCCCAAATGACTATGGCAACTGTCAGAGCTGAAGGTCTCTAATCTGCTTGTCTTCCTACCTCCAAACTAACTACAGGAAGGACAACTAACTACATGAAGTGGAGCCATGGATCTAGACCCTGTACTATAGATAGGACAGGATTCTGACCTATCGGCTATCTGTGGCCAAAAAACAGTTGAACTGACCATCAATTGTTAACCTAGAAACACTTACCCATGCTCCTGCTAAATGGAAACATACAGAGCCTTATTATTTACTGATGGGGTGGGAGGAGCTTATTGGCACTGCTCTGCCTGGTTGCTGGCCAAAGCCATCATGAGGTGGTCTCAAGGAATGGAATCTTGGCATAGGAAAAGTTTCTGTGCTCACCCAGCCTGACGTCCAGGCTGGCAGGTCAGAGGCAGTCCAGATAACAGGTTGGTGCACATCTAGCCTTTTTTACATCAGGTAGGCTAACAAACCTCTGGAATCTTTGGTGACTCCAACTGCAAAACAGCGGTAACAGGCAGGGCCTGTGGCTCAAGGAGTAGGGTGCTGGCTCCATATACTGGAGGTGGCAGGTTCAAACTCAGCCGCAGCCAAAAAAACCCCAAAAAACAAAAACCCCGAAAAATAAAAAACAGTGGTAACATCACCTAGTACTGAACTCACAGGGATGTTATGAGGGCTGGGGGAACAACGGTCATGAAACATTAAGTACAGTGCAAGGCGCAGAGTAAGAGTTCAGTCATGGCTGGAAAACACCACCCTGGGAGTTCTTATGTTGCTGCTGCTGGGGAGAAAAGGGCTGGATCAGCAGCTTGGTGGGTTTTGTTTTTTGTCTTTTTAAAAACAGTATGCCTCCCACAAACAGTTCTAAGCCCACCTTTATAAACCAAACAAACATAAGCTCTATTCCTAAGCTCTTACTTACCTCTTCTATCAGGTTCTGTTTCAGTTCCAAGCCTTTCTTGGCAGTTTTGGTTAAGGAAACTAATATAAAGAAGAAAAAGAAGAGAGATGACCAGAGACACATCTGGATGCACTGCAGACTTACTTTCTTTCCCCTTTAATAGCTCAGCAGGACCAAGTTAGTCTGAGGAAAAATCAGCATCAAAGACTTTGCTGCCGTCACATTTGGCATGTGAAGCTATTCCCAGCATCCATAGAGTGTCTACCCTCTAGCATTTCTGGAGTTCAAGATCTCTTGATACCTCTCCTACTACTTAGATGAACCAGGTGTTCCTTAACCCTTTAGACTAACCCAGAAATCTCTAATGCAGTGTGGAGGTGGGGTTTTGTTCCAGCTGTTGGAACACTTTCAATGGCAGACTTCGCCTGTGCTGTGGAATGATGAGTCTGGGGACTGAATCTCTTCGTTTACATATCGGCACTTCGGTTTTGCAATTGTACTGCAATGCAGCAGTGCTTCTTTGGGGCCCGATCTGCTCCCTGCCCAGCAAAGTTTAAAATTGGCCAGATTTGACTTGGGACGCCTCCACAGAATCAGATTATCTCATAAACATTTAACAGAGCACAAACTAGGCTGCGTGCAGTGGCTCTTGCCTGTAATCTACTTGGGAGGCCGAGAACGGAGGACTGCTTGTGGCCAGGAGTTTGGGACCAGCCTGGGCAACATCATGAGACCATCTTTAAGACAAATAAATAAAACCCAAGAAACCCCACGGCATCAACTGCAAAGCCCTGGGTGCTCTCAGGGAGTGGCCTGGCCTCGTCTTCACTCTGCCTGGCATTCACAGTCCCTCTTCGCAAGGCATGCATAAAGGCAATCACACAAGTCAGTGGAAGTGCAGCAAAGGATGCCAAACGAAATACAGCTGGTCAGTCCCTATCATCTCCACTGCTACATCTTTGGTCCAAGACAGCATCATCCTCTTTTGGATTACTGCTGGCCACGCTGCTTCCATCCTTGACCTCTGCCCCTATCTTCTTCCCCAGGCTATTCTCAACAAAGCAACTACAGTGACCCTTTAAAAGTAAAGGTAAATGGGCTCGGCGCCTGTGGCTCAACTGGCTAAGGCACCAGCCACGTACACCTGAGCTGGTGAGTTCGAATCCAGTCCGGACCTGCCAAACAACAATGACGGCTGCAACCAAAAAATGGCCAGGCATTGTGGCAGGCGCCTGTAGTCCCAGCTACTTGGGAAGTGGAGGAAAGAGACTAGCTTGAGCCCAAGAATTGGAGGTTGCTGTGAGCTGTGATGCCACAGCACTCTACCCAGGATGACAGCTTGAGGCTCTGTCTCAAAAAAAAAAGTAAATGACATTAACTTTCTGCATGAGGTCTAGGATGACTACCCACCTCACCTGGGTGTGAAAGCCAATTCCATAGAAAGGCCTATGAAGCCCTTCCTTCTCTGCACAACGTCCCTGCCCAAACTCTACTTCGCTTACTCTAGCCCAGCCACATTGCCCTCTTGTCTGAGAACATGTCAAATACGCTCGCACTTCACAGTCATTGCACTTGGTGTTCCCACTACTTGGAACATCTTTTGCCCAGAGAACTTCACAGGAGGCTCACTTCCTTTCTTCAAGTTTCTGTCTGTCAGATCAGCAAGACCTTTCCTGACACCATTGTACAAAGCATCTCTTTCCCCTTCTCTTTACTTCACCTGACATACCTATATTTATGTGACTTTTGGTATTTTGGGGGATATATTTTTCCTGATTAAAATGTTAAACGTATTGAGAGCTACGCCTGCTGTATCCCCCAACGCCTAGAAAATACTAACCCTTTAAATATGCGTTTATCAAATACGCTAAGGAGTGTGCGAGAGACGTCCCCTCAGTAAAGGCACCGTATGAACTGACAACTGAGAAGGAAACCGCCACAGGAAAAGCGGAGCGTAAACAGGGCAGAGAGAAGCAACTACAGATACGGAGCGACAGAACAACTCCCGAAGCATCTGCAGATACGGCGCGGAACAAGCCTATGCTCGCAGGAGGGAAAACAGAATTTATGGCCAGGGTGGCGGGAGCGAAGGAAGAACACGGGCAGAGACAGGAAAGGGCCGAGGCGACAAGAGGCACCACCTGGGCAGGCTGGTGTCCAGGAGCTGTCTCCCGGCCTGGTCGGCCTGGCAAAAGCCCTGGAGGCTGGGCTAAGGAGTCTCCGCTCTTGCTTCCCAACCCTGTTCCTGACCCTCTGGCTATCCCGCCGCCCCGAAGCGCCCATCCCAGTTTGCAGCAAGGCCGCGGACACCTCGCGCAAGTCCTGGTCTGTCATTCTGTGCCTTAGCTTCTCCGAAGCCGCGGTCGCAGGTTTGGCAGCCAACCCGCTGAGCTCCCCGCCGGGTCCCGACGTCCCTTTCTCTCACCTTTCTTGTCCCGCTTAGATTTGGGCATCGCGCTGAACACACGTGCGGCGGAAGGCGCTGCGCCCCGTTAAGCCCTTGCCGCGCGGGGGCCTCTGGGACGGCCCTCGGGGGCTGCCCTCGCGTGTGCCTGACCAAATCTGTCGGGCAGCCCGTCTTTCTCTGCTGGGCCGCCGACTACACTTTCTTCCGTGTCTGCAAGGCGATTTTTTCCGCGTCCAAACAGCCTATGAACCGCGAGTGCCCTGCCGAGGGCTTCCCTGCCCAGCTCTTTAAAGTTACGGTCGGGCGGAGGCGGAGTCTGAGGCCCGGTGCATGCTGGGCCGGCGGCGGGTGGTGCTTGTACTTCCATCATGGCGGCGGCGTTGGGCATCAGTTTCTGGCTGTGGGCTGCGCTGCTTTTCCCTGCGGCCGCGGTCTACGAAGACCAAGTGGGCAAGTTTGACTGGTGAGTACGTGTGGACCCTATTCAGAAAATCTGTGGCTGTTTTTCTATTACCTGGTTTACTTACTAAAGGAAGGAGGTTTACCGTGCAGCAGAACTGGCCATATAATTTGCGGGACCTAGTGCAAAATGAAAAGGTATCTGCTCAACAATTATCAAAGGTTTCATTTTATTATTATTATTTTTAATTATCCAAGGTTTTAAGACGTCGGCCGCAGAGCTTGAAACCAAGCACTGAGGGTCATTGAAGCCTATCTTTGTACAGGTTGTACGCCTGTGAAGACAGCTCTGCCATCCTGACCTGCTTGGGCTTCGAGTCAGAGGTCACTGATTTCGACCTTCCGTGTCAGGCTCCATTTCTATAACTCAAATTTTTGGTTTACCGTAACAACTAAGAGGTCTCCAGCCCACAGTGAACTTTCGTCCCTACTCGAATCGGTGTCTTGTAGGCATGTAAACAAGGCTTTCATCTTTTTTTAGAGACAGAATCTCACTTTATCGCCTTCGGTAGAGTGCCCTGGCGTCACACAGCTCACAGCAACCTCCAACTCCTGGGCTTAGGTATTTCTCTTGCCTCAGCCTCCTGAGTAGCTGGGACTACAGGCGCCCGCTACAACGCCCAACTATTTTTTGGTTGTAGTTGTCGTTGTTTGGCAGGTCCAGGCTGGATTTGAACCCGGCTGCTCTGGTATATGTGGCTGGTGCCCTAGCCGCTTGAGCTACAGGCATGGAGCTGGGGCTTTTGTCTTATAAGTCCTAAACTGAGTCCTTTTACCTTCTGCTTAGCTCGGCCCTAGACTCAGAGCAGGGTTGCTCGAAATTCCAATAAGCCAGGAGCTGCCAACCATACATTCATTCATTCACTTACCCACCTCTTCTTAATGCCTGAAGTCAGCTTGCTTTTGTTTGAATCCCCATTTTGCCATTTATAGGTTGTGTGATCTTTGGAGAGTGCCTTGGTCTTTAGAAGGTTTTCTAACAGTTGTCTCCCACAGCAGTTGTAGAATGAATGAAATAAACCTGTTAAATTACTTAGCACAATGCCTGGTTCATTAAATGCAGTCATCGAATGTTGCCTGTTATTATTGCTGTTTACAATAGCGATAACATCTGGGGCCAACTCAAATATCTCCTCTTCTATGAAGTATTTTCTGTCCTGGAAAAATTGATTCGCATATGTGTTGAATGTGTGCCAGACAGTGTGACAAATACATGTCACATTTTTAATGATATGCACAAATGTTCACAATGTGACATGAGTATTATACATATATAGCAGGGGATATGGGTATTTAATTTAGAAGAACACTTAGGCATGTGCAGTTTTCACATTGAAAAATAAACAGAAGGGGCCTGTAATCTTAGCCTCTGGAAGGCCAAGGAGGGAGGATTGCTGGAGCCGAGGAGTTCGAGACCAGCCTAAGCAAGAGTGAGACCCTATCTCTACTAAAAATAGAGAAAATTAGCTAGGCTTTGTGGTGGGTGTCTATAATTCCAGCTACGTGGTAGGCCGAGGCAGGAGGATCACTTGAATCCGGAGTCTAAGGTTGCTGTGAGCTAGGCTGATTTCAAAGCATTCTAGATTCTAGGCTGAGCAGCAGAGTTAGACTGTGTTTCAAAAAAAAAAAAGAAAGAAAGAAAAATAAACAGAAGGAGATACAGACGTGTTGCCTGATGACTTGTGCGAACATCATAGGGTATACTAATATAAACCTACATGGTATATACAGCCTGCTACACACATATGCTATATGGTATAGGACTAGCTTTTGTTCCTGGACTATAGACCTATACCTCACATTGCTGTACAGTAATACTAAGTGTTTATGTTTCTAAACCTAGAAAGGTGGGTGGCGCCTGTGGCTCAGTCAGTAAGGCACCAGCCCCATATACCGAGAGTGGCGGATTCAAACCCAACCTCGGCTGAAATGCAACAACAATAACAAAAATAGCCGGGCGGGCGTTGTGATGGGCGCCTGTAGTCCCAGTTGCTCAGGAGGCTGAGGGAAGAGAATCACCTGAGTCCAGGAGTTGGAGGTTGCTGTGAACTGTGTGAATGCCACAGCACTCTATCGAGGGTGACAAAGTGAAACTCTGTGTCTACCAAAAGAAAAAAAAAAAATCCTAGAAAGGTACTGTAAGAAGATAAAAAAATGGTACACTTGTTTGTGTAGGACACTTGCCACAAATGGAACTTGCAGGTGTGGAAGTTGTTCTAGGTCAGTGGTTCTCAACCTTCCTAATGCCATAATGTATTTTCATTGTTAAAAAGGGGTCGTGACCCACAGGTTGAGAACTGCTGTTCCAGGTGAATTGGTGAGGACATCTCTGTGGGCTATTGCAGACTCTGTAAACATTGTGCATTTAGGCTACACTAAATTTATAAAAATATCTTTTCAATAATAAATCAACCTTGCCTTATTGTAACTTTTTTACTTTATAACCCTTTTAACATTTTACAATTTTTGATTCTTGTGATAATAGTTTAAAACACGCATACATTGTACATTTATACAGAAATATTTTCTTTCTTTATACTGTTATTACCCTTATAAGCTTTTTTCTATACCATTAAAAATTTTTTTTTTTTACTTTTTATACTTTTTTGTTAAAAGCTAAAATACAGACACACACATTAGCCTACGCCTACCCAGGATCAGTTTTGTCCAATTTTGTCCCACTGGAAAATCTTCAGGGGCAATTTTGTGCATGGAGCTGTTGTCCCTTATGATAACAATGTCTTCTTCTGGAATACCTCCTAAAGCACCTGCTTGTGGCTGATTTACAGTTAACTTTTTTTGTATAGGGTGTCTCAAAAGTTGCCATACATTGACAAATTGTAACAGCAGCTCTCTTGGAACATGTTCACTGTGAGTGGGAGGAAGACTTCATGTGTGTGTTTAGAAAGAGGTGGCCAAAATAGACATTATTTTATAATTATCTTGTAAAATTTTGTGGTGAATATTTTGTAAATTAAAGTACATTTAGCTACAGTTGCCCATTTTCTCTTGTATGGTGACTTTTGGGATACCTGTAGAAGGTATATACTCTGAAAAATTGTATTTTAAAAATATAGCATAGTACTCATAAAGTTATGATTTAATAAAAATAGAGTTAAAAAAATATAGCATAGAGTGGTACCTGTGGATCAAAGGAGTAGGGTGCCCGCCTCATATACCAGGGGTGGCGGGTTCAACCTGGCCTTGGCCAAAAGCTGAAAAAAACAAAACAAAACATATATATACATATATATGTGTGTGTGTATGTATATATATATATATATATATATATATATCATAGTAAATGTATAAACCAGTAACATGGTCATTTAGTATCATTATATACCGTACATAGTTATATGTGCCATATTTTTTTTTTGGCCAGGGTTGGGTTTGAACCCACCACCTCCGGTATTTGGGGCCTGTGCCCTACTCATTTGAGCCACAGGTGCTGCCCTGTGCTATACATTTTTTTTTTTTTTTTTGTAGAGACAGAGTCTCACTTTATCGCCCTGGGTAGAGTGCCGTGGCGTCACACTGCTCACAGCAACCTCCAGCTCTTGGGCTTAAGCGATTCTCTTGCCTCAGCCTCCCTAGTAGCTGGG
>CAUYON010094192.1:0-16370 GCA_963573935.1 Arctocebus calabarensis | reverse complement strand
GAGGCAGAGGCAAGAGACTCGCTTGAGCCCAGGAATTAGAGGTTGCTATGAGCTATGATGCCACAGCACTCTACCCAGGGTTACAGCTTGAGGCTCTGTCTCAAAAAAAAAAAAAAAAAAGAATTGGCTCGGTGCCTGTGCCGCAACGGGCTAAGGCGCCAGCCATGTACCCCTGAGCTGGCGGGTTTGAATCCAGCCCAGGCCCACCAAACAACAATGACGGCTGCAACCAAAAAATGGCTGGGCGTTGTGGCGGGAGCCCATAGTCCCAGCTACTTGGGAGGCAGAGGCAGGAGACTCGCTTGAGCCCAGGAATTGGAGATTGCTGTGAGCTGTGATGCCACAGCACTCTATCCAGGGTGTCAGCTTGAGGCTCTATCTCAAAAAAAAAAAAAAATTAGAATTAGTTGGGCATTGTGGTGGGCACCTGGAGTTCCAGCTGCTCTGGAGGCTGAGGCAGGAGGATTACCTGAACCCAGCAGTTTGAGGCTGCTGTGTGGTAGGCTGTCATCCTTTTCCTTGTCAAATTAATCATTGTTGAAGATGGGTGATAGGTGTCTGTGTGTTCTTTATACCATTCTCTTTACTTTTGTATATGTCTGAATTTTTCTTTCTTTCTTTCCTTCCTTTTTGAGACAGAGCCTCAAGCTATTACCCTGGTTAGAGTGCCGTGGCATCACAGTTCATAGCAACCGTCAACTCCTGGGCTCAAGGGATTTTCCTGCCTTCGCCTCCCAAGTAGCTGGGACTACAGGCATCTGCCACAACACCTGGCTATTTTTTGGTTGCAGCATCATTGTTGTTTGGTGGGCCTGGGCTGGATTCGAACCCCCCAGCTCAGGTGTATGTGGCTGGTGCCTTAGCTGTGTGAGCCACAGGCACCAAGCCTGAATTTTTCTAAAGGAAAAAATAAACCCAAACCAAAGTTGTTAAAATGAAGTTGTTGGTAAGAGGCTGTATACTTATAGTCCCAGCTACTTGGGAGGCTGAGATGAGAGAATCACTTGAGCCCAGGAGTTTGAGGCTATAGTGAGCGTGATCTCACCATTGTTCTCCAGCCTGGGTGACAGAGCAAGATCCCCTCTCTAAAATAAAATATAGGACGGCACCTGTGGCTCAAAGGAGTAGGGCGCCAAATCCATATACTGGAAATGGCAGGTTCAAACCCGGCCCCGGGCCAAAAACTGCCAACAACAACAAAAAATAATAAATAAAAAATAAAATACATATGGCCAAGCATGGTGGCTCATGCCTATAATCCTAGCACTCTGGGAGGCTGAGGTGGGTAGATTGCTTGAGCTCAGGAGTTTGAGATCAGCCTGAGCAAGAGCAAAACCCCATCTCTACTAAAAATAGAAAAAGCTAGCTGGACGTCATTGCTGGCACCTGTAGTCCCAATCTACTCAGGAGGCTGAGGCAAGACGATTGCTTGAGCCCAAGAGTTTGAGGTTGTATGATGCCATAGCACTCTACCAAGGGAGACAGAGTGAGCCTATGTTTCAAACAAACAAACAAACAAATAAATAAATACAGAGTGTGCCCCAGAGCCTGATACAGAGTAGGTGTTGAATAAATGTTCATTTTTTCCCCTGCCCACATCTAGTCTAGGGTAGCACTTGCTGTAAAATATTCTGCAATGGTGAAAATGTCTTTATCTCTACTGCCCAGTGTGGCTACTGAGCACTTGAAATGTGGCTAGGGGGACTGAAGACCTGAATTTCTATAATATTTGTATTTAATTTAAATTAATATTAATAGCCACAGGAGCTACTGGCTACCACATTGGACTATGAAGCTCTAAAGAGTTGGAATAAACTGGTGAAACCCCGAAGGCAGGAGAACCCACTGGAGTAACCAGGAGGGAAGAAAGGGGGATAAAAACCTGTAAATAACTGAGACTTTGTCACAGGGATAGAGAAGTGGCTACTTAGTAAAGCAGAGAGGAATATAGTCACTTTAATCTGGGGATTAAAGGATAAGGATTAGGGATGAGATGCTTTTGTGATACCAATCAGATCAAACACAGATGGGTGAAACATGATACTTTATAAGCAGGATACAATCATTCAGATGGCTAATCCATGTTGTTCCTGCCTCTGGAGACAGCTGGGGATAAGACTGACATGCTCCTCTTCTCATGCATTTACAGTCTATGGAGATGAGCAAAAGCCAGGAATCAAGGAAAGAGAAGTCATCAGTGCTATGAAAAAAAATAAGACAGGCTAGGACGACATAGTATTGGAGGAGGTCAGAGAAAGCCTCCCCGAGGAGGTAATATTTGAACAAAGACATGAATGAGATAGAAGATATTTTTCCTTACCCCAAAAGCAGTCTGTGACAGGGTTGGCAAACTTTTTCTACAAAGGCCAGATAGTTTTCCAGACATACAAGAAAATACCTGTACGATTTTTCGCACACTTTTTTTTTTTTTTGAGACAGAACCTCAAGCTGTCACCCTGGGTGGAGTGCTGTAGCATCACAGCTCACAGCAACCTCCGATTCCTGGGCTCAAGTGAGTCTCCTGACTCTGCCTCCCAAGTAGCTGGGACTGCAGGCGCCTGCCACAATGCCCGGCTTTTTTTTGGTTGCAGCCATCACTGTTGTTTGGTGGGCCCGGGCTGGATTCGAACCCGCCAGCTCAGGTGTACGTGGCTGGCGCCTTAGCCTGTTGAGCCACACGCGACAAACCATCGCATACATTTTTTAAAATTATATTTTAGGGATGAGGTCTTACTCTGTCACATAGGCTGGAGTGCAGTGGCACCATCATAGCTCTCTATAACCTCAAACTCCTACCACCTCTGATTCTCCTTCCTCAGCCTCACAAGTAGAGACTCCAAGTGAGAACCACCAGAGCTAGCCACTTCTTATATACAGTTTAAGTAGTGGACACCTAATATGTAAAATTCAGTGATAACAATGATGAAAGTACTATTTGCCCAACCCTTATTGTTTGTTTACTGATCATGTTTCCTAGGGAATGGGAAACCTCTGTCCACTGTTATGTGCCCAGAACCTGTAGCTGAATATTTAATGAATCAGTGAAGAACCCTGCAAGGTAACTACTGTCACCATCTCCATTTTTTTTTTTTTTAAGAGACAGAGTCTCACTTTGTCACCCATGGTAGAGTGCCATGGTGTCATAGCTCACAGCAACCTCCAGCTCTTGGGCTTAGGCAATTCTCTTGCCTCAGTCTCCCGAGTAGCTGGGACTATAGGCACCCACCACAATGCTCGGCTATTTTTTTTGTTGCAGTGAGTAGCTGAGACTATAGGCGCCCGCCACAATGCCCGGCTATTTTTTTTTGCTGCAGTTTGGTGGGGGCCGCCACCCTTGGTATATGGGGCCTGCACCCTACTCACTGAGCCACAGGTGCCACCCACCATCTCCATTTTGAAGCAAAACAAACTTCAGAGACGTGAAGTGATTTATCAAAGGTCATACAGTCAAATGGCAGTACTGCAATTTGAACCCAGGGCCCTGTATCTTGGACAAGTGGTAATGGGATAATTTGTGGCAAGAAACACAGGGCATTCTGGCCCAATGGAGTAGTATCTTTGTAGTTAGGGGGAGATAGGGAAATACTTGACAAATTCTTATTCTTCAATAGTCAATAGTCTTCAGACAAAGAATTATCAATTTTATAGGTGGGAAAACTGAGGCTTAGACTTATAATAAAAATCTTGTCTGAGAGTAGAGAGGAAGCCCATGGGGGAGGGAGCATGTAGGAAAAGCCTTCTCAGAAGGCTACTGGTGTTGCAAACTCCTCACCTGCCCACACTGGGAACTGCTCATCTTCCTGCTCTCGTTCAGCCTCCTCCAAAAAGTCTTCCAGAAGCTTCTCTGCCTCTTGGGCCTCAGCACCCCCTGGGGCTGCCCAGCCCAAAAAGGTTCTGACACTGCTCAGGTCCGAGTGGGCAGGTGGGTCTCGGAAATCCTCAGGGTGGTCACGCAGCCAGGAGCCCAGAACAGACACCACAGCCCTGGACAGAGTAGCAAGACCTCAGAGCCCTGCCTCGAATGCAGGACCTGGGAACTGACTCTTTCATTACTTGACCTGCAACTCTCAAGTTACTCAACCCTCTAGCCCTCAGGACTAACCACTGACATTTAACCTCTAGGATCCCTCCACTCTTCCACCCAAATAGGGGAGACCAACCTCAGGTTCTTGTTGAAGCTTAGATCCAGTCCCTCTGTCTTCTGGATCTGTACCCTGCAAAGAGGTACCCTTTCATCAGGTGAAGAAGTGGGGGCTAAGGGGCTAGAGAGGGATTAGCAGGAAGGTTTAGGGGCAAGGGGATATTTTCTGGTTCCAAGCCTGAAATAATGGGGGGGGAGCCCAGGTAGAATCTAGGGTGGGAACATGGAAATTTGGGGTCGGTACTGACCCAGGAGGTGGGGGCGGTGGTGTTGGTGGCAGCAGAAAGCCCAGCACCTGGGCAGTGGGCACAAAGGCCTGGTGGGTGGCCAGGAAGGCTGGCATGAAGCTTGGGTCCTGCTCAGGATCTCCAGACACCAACTCTCCTACCAGCCTCTCCAGCCGTGCTGCCCTCAGTGTCCTCACCTTGCTAGTGCGATAGTGGAGGAAGTTGTCCGCAGTGAGGGTGGTGGTCTGTGTGTATGGGGGCGGAAGGATGGCTCTGAGAGATCATGAGCTGCCCCCAGCACCTCTACTCCAGCCATGTCCAGCGCTGGCACCATTCTTGCATGGGAGTCCTCTAAATCCTGGCCCCTGGAGTTCTTATTTCCTCCACCCAGAAATAACTCTAGCTACCTGCCCCAGAAAACCTTGTCCTCCTCAGGTTCTGCTCTGTGCCTTCCCTTCACTTGGCCAACCCCCAGACAGAGGCTGCTCTCAGCCCTGCAGTCGCGCTTCACTGGCCAACCCAGCCCTGCCCTCTGCCTCACACACACTCACCTGGCTGATTCTAAACCCCACTCCTAACCCTGGCTTTCTCTGTCCTGCCGTCCAGCTCTGCCCTTGCCTGGTTGTCTTGGGAACTGCACAGCCATTGCCTCGCCCCACCCCAATCTCTGGATCTACTCCACTTACCTGGCCACCCCCAGGTCCCATTCTACCCTCAGCTGGTCACTTCTAGGTCCCGCCCTTCCTGGGGCACCCTGTGCCTGGCGGCCCTAGCTCGGTTGTCCAGCTTCGCCCTCACCTGCCTTTAGCCTCACTCTCGCCGGGTCGCCTCCCATCCCTGGCCGCCCTCCAACCCCTTCCTCACCTGGCTGCCCCCAGGCCCCTCTCCTGGGCTGGAGCGCTGACTGCGCTGCCGCCGCAGAGAGACATTGTACACCGCATCGTCCTCGGTCTCCTCGCCCCAGTCCTGCAGCGGCGCCTGCAGGTGGAGGCAGGCTCAGGGGCCTTGCGGGGAGTAGTCCTGGGCCCTCAAATCCCTATAAGCCGCGTGGGCTCTAGCCGTTTCTTCCAGCACCATCCCACACCCCCTTCCCGTCCGAGACTGAAACTTAAGTCTCAGGCCTGGTTCCCAGGCTAGTCCCCTCCTCACGGCAGGTCCTGAGAAAATGGGGAGGCATTTGGGGATGTCCTAAGGTCTAGTCTCATGGAATATGTCACTGGTCCCTCCCCCAGACGCACTCAGAGACCCCCGCCCTTATTTTTAAGAGGAACCAGCCTCTTCATTGTGTCAATAGCCATCGGCCCCCAGGAGGTGTCTCCAAGGGCAAGGTCCAGCGGAGTTCCTGGACCTGGGGTCACCGGGATGTCCGAGGTGCTAGAAACCCCTGTTCCCTTACCAGGGCGAGTTCCTTGCCTGCTGTCCGCTCCATGGCACTTGCCCGTTCCTTTCCGTGGCGCCGCTGAGTGAGGCGGAAGAGCCGGCGGGTGGCGGGCAGTGGCCTGGCGGTGGGGCGGGGCGGGACTGATCCGGCCCACCGCTTTCTGATGCCTCCCGTCAGATCCCAGCTCCCAGGCCAACCCGAGAAAGCTCTGGGCTCTCCCAATAGGTGCCTATCAATCTGTCCCCAGGTGAGGGGTCTTTTCTCTACCCCACCCCCCACTTCCAATAGGAAGCTAGTGTGTGTGTAGCTAAGTGGAGGCAGGTCTTCATTCCTGGCGGAAAGTCCTCTGTCCTCAGGAGGGAAGGGCTAGCCTGCCCCAAGTGTAGGGGTATCTCCCACTCCCTTGGAGGGAAAGGAAGGAGGAACTGTGTCACCATTGGATGGGAGTCCTCATGTCCCAGATTGTAGCTTTGGGTTTTGAGGGGTAGCTCTCTCTTGGGTGGTACAGGGTCAAGAAGAGGCGAATACCCAGGGGACTGGTGGGCGACCTTTATTGAGCGATTCCGAGGCCAGCGCGGACCCGGCTGGGAGATTTACTGTGGGAACGTCCGGCCTGGCCCCCTCCTTCTCCTCGGGCGCTGCCGGTCTGCTCTGCTCTGGGTTCAGGCTGCGTTCAGCCCATGAGGGACCCCGTGGGGCCACGCTGGGCCCAAAGGGGATGAGGACTCCCAAGGGGGCCCCCAGGCGCCAAGTGAGCGCCAGGGTGAGTCTAGGACCTCCGCGAGCGAGTGCGTTTCTTGATTCGGCTTTCAATTAGTTTCTGCGAACGGATCTTGAGTGCTGCACGGTTCACCACCTCACTGTCCTCGTCCTCACTCTCTTCTTCATCTACTGGAGACATGAGGGGGCGGGGTGGGGGTGATGGGCAGGATGTCGGGATACAGGTCCCCATCCCTGGCTCGGATTTCTCTTCTTAGCCTTTGTCCCCCAGCCCCCTTGCCCTGAGCCAGGCATCAGACCATTCCCTGCTCCTCAGCCTGGGGCCTCAACCCACCTCCACCCCCTCACCCCCGCCCCACGTACTGACCAAAGAATTTGTCCTTGGCGCTGACAAGGGGCAGGGTGATGCGGGTGTTGTACTGGGGCAGCTTTCCCTCTAAGGTGGCATAGAACTAGATTGGGGGGGGCAGGAGAGAGGAGTGTGGGAGGGCAGAAGCCACAAAGAAGTTCCGTTCTCCCTCCTCCTCACCCCATTCAGAGACATTCCCTGACTCCTGAGAGAGACTACTGCCCACTCCTATCCTTCCTTCTCAGCTCTACCCCTACCCACAGACTCAGGCCCATCTGTGGTCTCTGAGGCCCTTCCCTAGGCCTCTTGAGACTGACCCCTGATCCCCCAGCTGTGACTTCTGGTTTTCCAGGTCCTGCCAGCAGCTCTTCTAGTTTCTTTCTCTCCCTTCTGTCTCAGGCTCACCCTCAAACTTCACCTGTTGTCCCTAAAGCTCCTTTCTGGCTCATCAGCCTCCATCTTGGCCTCCCAAGGATTGGTTGCCTCCAGCTCTCTGGTTTTTCCACTTATCCACACCCTCAGCCCTATTCCCTGGCCTCTGGCTGCAGGAGCACCTCTCGGTCTGCAATGTGGCGCAGCATCTCTGGCACATCCTGGCTCTGGAGCTGCCCTTGCAGTTTCAGCAGCTTTTCCTCCACCAGGCCTAGCAGGTTCAGCAGATAGTCACTTGCCTTGGGATCCAACTCCTTTTCTGCGAAGCTACTCTGCTCCTGCAGCCAGAGACCCAGAAGGCGGTCAGCTCAGAGGGTCAGGGCCTCTGTGGCGCTCCACTCAAGGACAGGGCTTTTCTCTTAGGGGTGGGGCATTTGAGGTAAGGGCCATTGAAAGGTGTAGGTGCTAGATTCTGAGGGCGGGGACTCTGGAGTCAAGGCACACCTGTGAAAGTGGGACCTCTGAATTCAACACAGATGTGAAAAGAATGGGGGGCTTTCTAGATGGGGGTCGGGTAGTAACTCTTGAGAGGCCATTGTGGGGATGGTCCTCTAAAACACATGTCTCTGGGGCTTGGTGCCTGTAGCTCAATGGCTAGGGCACCAGACACATAGACTGGAGCTGGTGGGTTTGAACCCAGCCCAGGCCTGCCAAACATCGACAACTACAACCACAAAAAAAAAAAAAGAAAGAAAGAAAGAAAGAAAAATAGGCTGAGGCAAGAGTTTGAGGTTGCTATGAGCTGTGACACCACAGCACTCTACCGAGGGTGACATAGTGAGACTCTGTCTCAAAAAAAAAAAAAGTGTCTCTGACTTGGCACCGTAGCTCAGTGGTTAGGGCGCCAGCCACATACACTGGGGCTGGCAGGTTCAAACCTGGCCCAGTCCTGCTAAAACAACAATGACAATTATAACCGAAAAAAAGCCAGGTGCTGTGGCGGGCGCCTGTAGTCCCAGGCTGAGGCAAGAGAATCACTTAAGCCTAAGAGTTTGAGGTTGCTGTGAGCTGTGATGCCACTGCACTCTACCAAGGGCAACAAAATGAGACTCTGTCTCAAAAAAAAAAAAAGGTGTCTCTGCAGAGAGTAGGATGGGCTTGTCCTAGTTCACCAATCCATGACTGAAGTTGGGGTCTCCCAGATTTTGTGTGGGGGCTGGGTGGCCCTCTACCATGGGGATAGGGCTTCAATCTGGGCAGTTTCTAAGGTCTTTTTTTTTTTTCTTTTCCTGAGAGTCTCACTCTGTTGCCTAGGCTAAAGTGCTACCTGACAACAACCTCAAACTCCTGGGTTCAAGTGATCCTCCTGCCTTAGCCTCAGGAGTAGCAGGGACTACAGGCATGTGCCACCATACCTGGTTGGTTTTTCTATTTTTCTTTTTTCTTTTTTGAGACAGAGTCTCACTTTGTTGCCCTGGTAGAGTGCCATTGCATCACAGCTCACAGCAACCTCAAACTCTTGGGCTGAAGTGATTCTCTTACATCAGCCTCCCAAGTAGCTGGGACTAAAGGCACCTACCACAATGCCTGGCTATTTTTAGAGACATAGCCCTGTTCTGGCTCAGGCTGGTCTTGAACCTAGAGTGCTAGGATTACAGGGTGTGAGACACCAGGGAGGGGCTCCCCCTGTGGGCCAGGCCTCCCTGCAGGTGGGGCTACTGATGTCCAGGACTGAGGAGGGCCTGGACTCCCTGGGAAGGCCAATGTGGCAGGAATCCCCTCTGCGTGACTGTGCCTGTTAGGTCTTGCGAGGGTCTGGCGGGGCTTCCTCAGGGCTTGGGCCTACCACGGTCACATGGCTCAGCTTGCTAGCCAAGTGCTCCAGACTCTCTTTGGCAGTTTGCATTGCTCGCAAGGCGCGATCCAGCTGCTCCTGTGCCTCAGAATGCCGCTTCTTCTCTGTCTTGAGGCGCTCCTCCATCTCAGTTTGCAGCTTCTGTTGGCTGTGGGGAGCAGAGAGGTCACATGCCTGGGATGGCTGGTGTGCAATGGACCCCTGTAACCTCCACATGCCCACCTGCCAGGGGACTCTAGGACCTCACCTCACCAACGCAGCCTCTCCAGAGTACTTGAGGTCTTCAAGTTCCCGTTGTAGCCGCAGCTTCTCTTGCTTCAGCTTCACCAGCGTCTGCTCATTCTCCCTCTTGAGCGTCTCCAACTGTGCGAAGGTGTCTCCCTGGGCCAGGAACCGCCGCACCACCGACTGCAGGCCACCCAGCCCCCAGTAAGAGCCAGAGCCTAGGGAGGCAGGAGTGCACTCCACCTCCTCTACCCCCAGTCCCCCAGCACACAGGACAGGTGGTCTAAGCTGGTGGTTTTTGCATAGAGATGTCATAGACTGTGGGTTGGAGTCAGAGCTGCTTCAGGGTGTGCAGTCCCAGTATGTCATTTTTTGCAGGGCCCTTCCTGGTCTATATAAGGAATTTGAGTCAGCCAAAATCAGCATGGGAGTAGCAATGGCGCTGAGCACAACTTCTTTCCAGCAACTTCTGGTGGCAAATCTCACCCAGCCTGCTAGGCCCCACTTCTGGAGAAAGACTGGGCCTGGGTGCTCCTCAGAGATCAGAATTCCACACTCCTATGAATGGAGCCCATAGAAGAGCAGGGAGTTGGAGAACACCCAAAGGGGAGAAACAGAGCTATGAGGCAGCATTTGTTGGCAGGATCCAGGCACCAGAGCAGGGCATGGCCATCTTAGAATATTTCAAGGAAGAGTATAAAGTTAAGTACCCCATTTGCCCAGATCTGAATGTGATACTGGGTCATCTACCATGTCCCAGGCCATCCTACAGGTGCTAGAGACAAAGAACAAGAGAACTGCCAGTTCTCCTGAAACTGACAAGCCAAACAAATCTGCGAGGTGTTAGAACAAAAGGTGAGGAAATGATGGCATATGTAGACAAGTGAGGGTTTTGCTACGAAGGGCAGCAGATGAACTGGAAAGAGGGAGAAAGGATATCTCTGCAGACCGGAGTAGGTTTGTGTGCTGAAGAACTGACCCTGCAGAGAGGGGAGGTGGGGCAAGTCTTTTTCTCCAGCCCGGGCACGGCTGGGACGTCTAGGACTGTAGGCAGCACTCACATGCGTTTCAGCTGTGCCAGTGGCGTCCTTGACCTTGCCAAAGATCACCTCCATCTGGTACATGCTCCATCGTCTTCGTAGCTCCTCCTCCCTGGCATGCTGGGTGTCCTGGGTCGCATCATCGGATTGCAGCAGCAGGTGCTCGCGCTGAGTCTGCTCACAGGTTGAGGTCAGGGCCAGGATAAGCTTAAAGACAGGGCTTAGGACAGAGGCCCTGGGCCTGGGATAGAGGTGGCTGGAGGGAAGGGCAAAGCCTTGGGGCCAGGGAAGGGCGCCAGTCTGGAAGATGGGACAGAGCCTTGGTACCAGTGGGATGAGGCGCCGAGTAAAGAGGGGGCAGGGCTTTAGGTAACAGCTGGGTAGAGGCAGGGTCACATTTAAGACCAGAGTCCTAGGGCGCTGCCCCATATACCGAGGGTGGCGGGGTCAAACCCGGCCCCAGCCAAACTGCAAAAACAACAAAAAAATAGCCGGGTGTTGTGGCGGGCACCTGTAGTCCCAGCTACTCAGGAGGCTGAGGCAAGAGAATCGCCTAAGCCCAAGAGCTGGAGATTGCTGTGAGCTGTGACGCCACAGCACTCTACCATGGGTGACAAAGTGAGACTCTGTCTCTAAAAAAAAACAAAAAAGCTCTCTCTCTCTCCTTTCCTCTCCTCTCCTCTCCTCTCCCCTCCCCCGGGGGTGTCTCGCCTCTCCTGTTCTCTCTCTCTCTCCCCCCTTTCTCTCTCTCCTCTCCTCTCTTCCTCCGTTTCTCTCTCTCTCTCTCCCCTCCTCCTTCCCCCACCAATAAAGACCTTTCGTACACAAAATAAATAAATAAAAAAAATAAAAAAAAACAAAAAAGACTGGAGTCCTAGTCAAGTGAGGAAGGATGGGGCTAGTTGGTGAGTAAGGGGAGGGCTGCAGGTCTCCACGGAGCCAAAATGGGGCAAACAAGAAAGAAGGATGGGAAGGCGGATCCAGGATACGGGAGGAGTCCTTACATCAAGTGGGGGGAGAGAGCAGACTTAGGAGAACCCTCAAGAGTTGGGAAAAGGTCTAGGATCTGGGAAAGCCAGGTCAGGGTGGGCTGGGCTGGGTTGCCAGCCTTGCCCCTTGGGCGCCCCACCTTACGCTCCATGCGCTCATTCTCCAGTTTCTTCTCCTCCGCGCGCTTCTTGCACTCAGTCACATAGCGCTCGCGCTTCCTGCGCTCTTGTAACACAGTCTCCTCCAGATACTGCAGCTGGTTCTGCAGAGAAGCCAGGACAGCAGAGGAAACGGGACCAGCTGGCACCTACCGCGGCTCGTGGCAGGGTGCTGGGAGATAGATGCAAGAGGCTCCAGAACCATGGCAGCAGGGCAGGACACCCGGGGCAGGTGGTGCCGCACCTTGGCAATGTCCCGGGCATTGAGGGCCTCTTGGTTCACCACATGAAGTTCCTCCAGCTCGTGTTTGGTTCGCACCACCTCGGCCTCCATGGAGTCCAGCCGATTCTCCAAGGTAAGGCTCTCCTCCTGTGGCGTAAGGGTGGGGCAGGCCTGTGACTGACCGCTGTCCCTGGCCAGGCCTGCCTTCCCTCCTTGCCTCGCCTTCCCAAGCAGTCCTAGTCCCTACCTGCAGATAGGCCTTGAGATGCAGGTACACACCAGTAATGTGTTCTGCCTCCTCCGCCTTCATCCGGGCCTTCTCTAGACGGTTCTCCAAGTTCCGCATGGTCTAGAGGGCAGCACAGCTGGGTTGAATTCCCTCTGCCCTCAAATCCTGTCCCAGGACCCTGCCTCACAGGCCTCACCAGCCATACCTTGGCTACCTCCGTGTTGCTGTCTTGTGCGTCAGTCATCTCCAGGTGGCGAAGGCGGTACTGGAGCTGCAGCTCCTCCAGCCGGCTTTGCCGCAACACAACTTGGTGCCGCAGGGCATTGAGCTGCTTCACCTTCTCACTCAGCCGGTAGTCCAGGTGCTCTAGGGCTTGCTGCAGGGAGGGAAGGGAGAGCAAGGGCAGGGCCTCAACCCCCACCTAGTCCTTCCCTCATATTGTGACTTCCAGGATGCCTGATCTCCAGTTTTTCACCCATCTCCCTAGCCACCCCTTTTCCATTTGCCTTTGGAGAAAAAGCCTAGGGCGCTTCTCTCTGTCCTGGTGATTTTTTCTTTTTCTTGGAGACAGAGTCTCACTTTGTCACCGTTGGTAGAGTGCCGTGGTGTCATAGCGCACAGCAACCTCAGACTCTTGGGCTCAAGTGATCCTTTGGCCTCGGCCTCTCTAGTAGCTAAGACTACAGGTGCTTGCCACAATGCCTGGCCATTTTTAGGGATGAAGTCTCAGTCTTCCTGAGGCCTGTCTCTAACTCCTGAGCTCAATCTACCTGCCTTGGCCTCCCAGAGTAGTAGGATTACAGGTGTGAGCCACCACACCTGGCCTCAGTTTCCGGGTTTTAAAAGGCAAGTATACATTGAAGACACCCAAATCTAACCTCCCCTTTGAACTACAGGCTCATATATCCAAACATACACTGCTTTCCAAATCTCTCCACAGGTACCTCGAAATCATCACTTCCAAAATCAAGCACCTGATTGTTCTCCAAAACTTCCCTTCTCACGTCTTCCCCATTGCAGATCATGGCAGCTTCCTCCTGAGAATTTGAGCCCAAAACCTTAATCTCATCTTCAACCCCTTTTTTCCCCCTCTACTAACTATATCCAATTTGTTGACAGATTCACTGCTCTATTTCATAGGTTCCCCATGAGATCGCTTTCATTGTACTGCTATTGCTTTTATCCTAACATAGCCAACACTATCTTCTTCATTTTTTTAAAGGGCCAAGTCCACTCTGTCTCCTTGTGTGGAGTGCAGTGGTGTAGTCATAGCTCCCTGCAGCCTTGAATTCCTAGGGTCAAGCAATCTTCCCACCTTAGTCTCCCGAGAAAGTTCACACTGCCACATTTGGCTAATTAAAAATTTTTTGTGTGTGGACAGGTTCTCACTATATTTCCCTGACTGATCTGGGATTCCTGACCTCAAGTGATTGTCCTGTCTCTGCCTCCCAAGGTGTGGGATTACAGGTGTGAGCCACTGTGCTCAGTGGATATGAGCTTTTTAGAAGTGGAGACTTGGTCTGTTTTTTCACCACACCTAATATCATGTCAGGTACAAGGAAAGTGTGTAGTAAAGATGTAATTGAGCACATGGATGGTAGCTTACATGGAAAAAAGATTGAAGAAAGTGGGACTAGAGGTAGGGAGTCCAGTGGGGAGGGGACTCAGGCTGGAAATGAAGGGTGATGGTTTGTGGGGTGAGAGTGGAGCAAACCTGGCCTGTCCTATTCTTCAGATATGGTTTCTCTGACTTCCATTCCTGAATCACTGCCTGGACCACTTTTTCATCTCCCTGTAAAGGAAAAGGTTCCAGTTACTTCTCACCCAGGCCACCTCCATCTGAGGCCAAGCGCTGGCCCCATGTACCCTGGAATCCCTTCACCTGGCTCTGTACCCTCACCTTAAGCAGGTCTGTCAGCTGTAATTCAAGTGCCTTATTCTCCTCATGGAGCTGATTAATGGTTTCCTGGTTCTTCTTGATGTTCCACTGGGAGCTCTCATAAAAGGCCTTCCGGTCCCCCTCTAGGGAGCAGGTGAGGTGGGCAGACTCAGCTCAGTGTCATTAGGTGGGTGCAATATCCCAGAGGGAAGATCTTTTTGCCATGGTCAACTTAACATTATAACAATATAGTCAACCCTCAGTATACTCAGGGGATTGGTTCCAGGACTCCTGAGTATACCAAAATCCACACATATTCAAGTCCTACAGTTAGTCCTGCAGAACATGTGGATATAAAAAGTCAGCCCTTTACACACTTGGGTTTTGAATCCTGAGAATACTGTATTGATCCTAGTTTGGTTGTAGATGCAGAACCTATGGATACAATAGGCCAACTATATTTATTTGGGGAAAAGAAAACCTGCATGTAATTGGACCTGCAGAGGTCAAACACGTGTTGTTCAATGATCACCTGTACATCACTTTGAGCATGTATTATGTGTTGGATGCTGCACTAAGAATTTTCCATGTACCATATGCCTTATGCCAATATGCACATATCTGTATGCATATCATACCCATTTCACAGATGATAAGACTGAGGTTCACACTGGTTCAGACATACTTCAACAACTATCCAAGATTACCTCTTAAGAATAACCAAAATAATAATAATGATAATGGCTTACACCTACGGATTCCTCAACATTGGCACCACTGACATTTGGACTGGATAAGTATTTGCTGTGCAGAGTTGTTCTGTGCCTTGTAGGATGCTGACCAGCAGCTTGCCCTCTACCCACTAAATGCCAGTAGCTGACCTTCCAACAGTATGACAACTAAAGATGTCTCCAGACATTGCCAAACGGTCCCTGGAGAGCAAAATTACCCTCATCCATTGATTTGCATTTTATAGTGTTACACTCTACCATGTGCCAACCACTGTTCTAGGAGCATTACACATTTCAAGTACCTATGTTGTACGGTTACTATCCCCAATTAACATATGGAGAATCTGAGAGAAATTAGGTTATTCTCAGTCCCCCAAGAACTTTTAGACAGTCCCTCTGGCTCTAAAACCTATGTTCTTTACCATCACATACACAATACAAGAGTTGAAATTACATTAAAGAATTAAATACAATCCACTCAGCGCTGAGTTGAAGAGAAGTTTTAAAAGGCATATGAGAAAACCATGGCCACCTATACCGTGCTGGTGAAATGCCTTTGTCACATTATGCCTGGTCGGAAAACTGCGTGGACCCCGTTGACCCCTGACCCTTCTGTGCTCCTTACCTAACAGTTGTATCTTTCTTTGTAACTCAGCCACCTGCAAGTGCACAGAGGGTTTCCCCATACCGCGGCGGAAGGATCCGGCCTTGAAATGGCGTGGAGGCCAGGCCTGGACCGCGCCCTTGCTTCGGGGGTGGCTGGACTTGGCTGAAGCCTTCTTGTTTTTGGCCTTGGAAGATGGAGTCGTAACCTGGTCCTGAGCAGGAAGGGCGTTGGCGGAGGCCGCCCTGCACAGAGGAGACGTCATGACTGGGTTGGAGCCGAGGGCTCCTGGGCGCTAGGGGACAACTAGGAGTCTATCGCCCCTGTCCAGGATCTGTCAGCTCCGGTTCCTCAGCCTCTGGAAATGCACTTTCCGACCGCTTGGCGGGGCCTCTCAGCATCTCCCAGTTGCTAGGTAACCACTTCCCCTCCTCCCTCCATTGTTTCCATGGAGACCACCCGCGTTCGGTGCCACTACTCTCATTGGCTGACGCTACGCGGAGGGGCGGTCCTAATAGAAGGCGGGGCAGACTCGCGCCCCAGAACAGCAGTGGGTACTTTGTGGATCACGTGCTCATCCATTTTCCTCCCTTCCCTTCCTTCCTCCGCCGGGGGTTCGCGGGCACGTTTCAGAAACTTTTATTTTCCGGCTTTAGTAGCCTCCACTCCTAAAATGGTGGTACGCTGAGCCGCCATTAAGAGCGAGCTTTCAGGATTATCTTCATTTCTCTAAGACCTCACAGTCCTACCCAAGATGGCCGGCTGGATTCTGGCACCGCCCCTCCGCCCCAGCGTTTGCCTCTTACCGCATGGCGGCTCTGAGCCGCCGTTCCCGGTACGCGACGTAGGACCGGAAGTAGCGTATGCAAGGCTTTTCCGCTTTCTTTCTACAGCAGGAACCGTGGCTGCTGGGCACGAGGGGCGCGGTGTATACTGACTTTTGCCTCGGCCTCGTGTAGGTGAACTATCGTGTAGGAGGGCATGTCACTTATAGTGGACAGCCGGAGGTGATCGTGTGTTAGGGGTGTTAGGCCCTGTGGCCTATTGGGGGGAATTGGGCCGCATTGAGCACCGGGAGGGGAGATTTTGTGGTCCCCACCATTGTTTTTTTTTTTTTTTTGTAGAGACAGAGTCTCACTTTATCGCCCTGGGTAGAGTGCCGTGGCGTCACACTGCTCACAGCAACCTCCAGCTCTTGGGCTTAAGCAATTCTCTTGCCTCAGCCTCCCTAGTAGCTGGGACTACA
>CAUYON010094191.1:0-13911 GCA_963573935.1 Arctocebus calabarensis | reverse complement strand
CAGCTCAAGTACCTGGGAATTGGCTGATATATATTTTTTCATATAAAAACCCAGTGAGTCAGGCTCGGCGCCTGTGGCTCAACGGGCTAAGGCGCCAGCCACGTACACCTGAGCTGGCAGGTTCGAATCCAACCCGGGCCCACCAAACAACAATGAGAGCTGCAACCAAAAAATGGCTGGGCGTTGTGGAGGGTGCCTGTAGTCCCAGATACTTGGGAGGCGGAGGCAGGAGACTCGCTTGAGCCCAGGAATTGGAGGTTGCTGTGAGCTGTGATGCTACAGCACTCTATCCAGGGTGACAGCTTGAGGCTCTGTCTCAAAAAAAAAAAAAAAAAAACTTCCAGTGAGTCAGTGGTTTGGGTTTTCCCCTGCCCCAAACAGAGAGTATGGTATTGGTAACTGAGGCTGGAAATTGGAATAGAAACATAATTGTGAAGAGCCCACTGATGCAAAGTAAAACCACAACAACCTGAGTAAAACTTAACTCCTTTAGGATGTGATTTAAATAACAAAGCATTCAAATGGAGGGGAAAGAAGGCTTTAATCTAGCAAGAAGACAGATAAATGTTATGCTTTAACCAAAAAAATAAAAACTAAGCAAACAAAAACCAAAACCAAAAAGCAGTTGGGTGTTCTGATTTAAATCAATACCTTGATTTATAAAACTTAATTGAGGTTTTTAACCTCAAAACTGCATAATTGTCAAAACAGCCACACTTTTTGAAAGGATGCTTCAATTTTTGTAAATCTACTAAAAGGCCAGATGCTGCCGCATTGTATGGACATTGCCACCTCCCAGATTGAAATATGACCAGATGCAAAAATGTAGGGAAAGAAGTCTACTGTTTGTTTACCTCAGTTTCCTCAGGGGTTTGTATGTTTATTGTTTGTTTGTTTTAGAGGCAGGGTCTTGCTCTGGCACCTAGGCTGCAGTGCAGTGGTCTGATCACAGCTCACTGTAACCATGAACTCTCCGGCTCAAGCCACGCTCAAGCCACGCTCCCATCTCCCGAGTAGCCAGGAATACAGGCTTGTGCCACCACATCCAACTATTTCTATTTTTTCAAGATGGGGTCTTTGTATGTCTCCTAGGCTGGTCTTCAACTCCTGCTGTCAAGAGATCCACCTGCCTCAGCCTTCCAAAGTCCTGGATTATAAGCACAAACACCCATCTGGTCTAGAGTTACATGTGTTCTTATATTTGAAAGTCATCATGAACATTTTTATTACAAATTGAAGTGAATACAAAATGGATTAGGACACCTGAAGTATTCACTCCTCACTACCTCACAAATCTTAATGTTTGAGTTAAATGTGGTTACGAGATTACATATGTGTGTTCATACACACACACACACAGAGGGTGACAAAAAATGTCTAATCATTTTAAGAAAGAAAAAACTGTATTAAAATTATAATACTCAATATAGACTGATAACAAAGGATACATACAAGTCACGTGTGAGCACCTCCTGCCATTACAGAAATCAAATGTGCCTTGAGTATTACAAATTCAGAACAGTTTTTTATCCTTTTTTAAAATGTGTATACCTTTTTTGGCACCTTCTATATACATATGTGTCTTATTGCTAAAATTACTTCTCTTTGCATATCTCCTTTAATTCCTCACCTTGCTTTTATCCCAATTACTTAACCTTGATAAAGTAGCTCCCTGATTAGGGCACCGGCCACATGTACCAGGGCTGGTGGGTTTGAATTCGGCCGGCACCTGCTAAACAACAATGACAACTGCAACAAAGACAAAAAAAAAAAAAAAATAGCTGGTGTTGTGGCAGCCACCTGTAGTCCCAGCTACTTGGGAGGCTAAAGCAAGGGAATCTCGTAAGCCCAAGAGTTTGAGGTTGCTGTGAGCTGTGATGTCATTGTACTCTACCAAGGCGACATAG
The DNA here is from genome assembly GCA_963573935.1 of Arctocebus calabarensis. NCBI lineage: Eukaryota > Metazoa > Chordata > Mammalia > Primates > Lorisidae > Arctocebus > Arctocebus calabarensis. The sequence goes on along the minus strand of CAUYON010094191.1, from coordinate 12,004 downwards.
ACTCTGTCTCAAAAAAAAAAAGAGAATTCACATTGTGAACATTTTTGGGTTAAAGACTAGACAGTAAATAATATACATGTAAAGAAAAGACGACAGACAAATACTACTGTTTTTCTATCTATCATGTATCATACTACTGTTTTTGTGTCTATCATGTATCAATGACCAATGCTAATTACCATGTAAAGAATAAACTATCCTGGCATGGTGACTCATGCCTATGATCCCAGCTCTTTGGGAGGTCAAGGTGAGAAGATTGCTTGAGGCCAGGAGTTTGAGAGTGGCCTGGGCAACATAGGGAGACCCTGTTTCTACAACAAAATTTTATAAATTAGCCAGTTATGGTGGCATGTGTCTACAGCCACCATATGTCTCCCAAGTACTTAAGAGGCTGGGGTAGAAGAATCACTTGAGCCCAGGAGTTCAAGGCTGCAGTGAGCTATGATCATGCCACTGTCCTGCAGCCTGGATGATAGTGAGACCTATTACTTAAAAACAGAGAAGAGAGGAGAGGGGAAGGGGAGGAAGGGAAAAGAAGGGAATGCTAATCATGTAGTTTTCATTTCATAAGCCTGTATAGCTAATCTTTCTGTTCCACAAGTTCAGACAAGTACAAACTATCATATTAATCCTTGAATAGGGCACTGGTCTGGCTAATTATACTTTTAAATATATTTTAAGTATATTTTCTTCTTTTTCCCTTCTAATTCGTCTTGTCTGAGCACTCCTGATTCTTCTTTCATCTTTTTTTTTTTGAGACGGAGCCTCAAGCTGTCACCCTGCATAGAGTGCTGTGGCATCACAGCTCACAGCAACCTCCAATTCCTGGGCTAAAGTGAGCCTCCTGCCTCCGCCTCCCAAGTAGCTGGGACTATAAGTGCCCGCCATAACGCCTGGCCATTGGTTTTTTTGGTTACAGCCGTCATTGTTGTTTGGCAGCCCAGGCTGGATTCAAACCCGCCAGCTCAGGTGTACGTGGCTGGCGCCTTAGCTGCTTGAGCCCTTATCTGCAGGATGGCATGGTCATACAGATAACAATGATGTATGGTTAACGAGTTTTTGTTAAATTGTTTTACTCATGACCATGGAAAAGGACAAAAAACATTGCAAATTAGATAAGTAGTTTTCAAAATAAGTTAGGAGAAATAGTATTCATAGGTGAAAAGAAAATAATTTATTCCCGAGACAAAATTAGCTGATTACCATTGTCCTGTTAAATCCAGGTAACATTTTGTCCACCTTGTCTGGGGTCCATGCTCAGCTCCATCATTGATGCTGAGATATCGGCAGCCCAGCATCAGACCTTCAGGGCACAGGCTCAGCATCAGATTTACTAGAGGTCATACTTGGCAAGAAACAGGCAGAACTTTCCTTGGGTCCAGCTCAACACAAGCACATCTTAAACCCATTCATGTCCCCTTGTCTCCAGCAGCAGGGCTGTGGAACCCTTTGTTTCAATACTCCTCTGCGTTTCCAATTCTCTCAGCTGCTATGTTTCCCTTAGGCTGGACTCTTCTGCTCCCTGCCTTCCCCTGCTTTGTCCTCAAAGGGATTCACTGATCTTTCTCTTTCCATTAAGCCCTGCTAAATGATTGACTTTCAAATCTGTAATTCATGCAGAGTGCTAATGGATGATAATGGTGTTCCCCCAGTATTTAAATTTTAAATGGAGACCCCTATACGTACACTGGAAACTAAAGGAATAAATATTTAATAGTGTGAATTGCAAAAAAAGTGGTGAAAGACCTATTAGAGGCAGTGTCTTCCTCCGTTAGTTCTTACCCAATTAAAGCTCTCCTTTCAGGAGGATCTTACACATGATATAGAAACATGAGTCTTTCTGAAGTCTGAATAGGGTGATGTCTGTCAAATGTTGGATGCTGAAGAATCCTCTCCAGGAATGTCTTTCAATGCCAGGCTTACTGATCTATTCTCAGAGACATTGTTTTAGTAGGTTGAAGGTACAGCCCAGGAATCTGTGTTTTACATAAGTAACACCAGTGATTCTAAGGCAAGTTGACTTGGGAAAAATACTTTAAGAAATACCTACACCTGAAATGTTTCAGAACCTCTCTAATCAAGGGTCAAAGTGACCAGCCACTTCTTTGGATCTCTCCACTTACCTTTCCTCAAATGTCAAAATGGTTACAAAGAATCAATATGACCTCACTGGGTTCATATAAGAAATAAACAATAATATCATATGATTGCTAATCATCACCATCATCATTAATAATGAAAAAACATTTGAAATGTGTTCACATGTGTCAGGCATTGTCCTAAGTGTTAAATTAACTCATTTAATCTTCAAGATGTGGACATGTGTTCACAGAGACCATCTGAGTTCTGTTCAAGAATAAGCACAGGATCATATTCCCATCATTAAAAATTAATAATGAGACGATCACATCAACAAAACCCTCGGTAAAAGCCGCTGCCTGTGACACCCCATCTGCACATGTGCATATGTGTGTCCGTGTCAGGACCCGTGCATCTGCACAGCACCTATCAGTCTTGTCTTGACTGTTTTTTCAAGTACTCAGACTTTTCTTTTCCTTCACTCCACTCAATCTCTACTTGTCATTTTCCCTTTCTGTTTGGAAATAATGATACCCAAAGTCTGCAAAGCATCATCTTTCTATTCCATTTCTTGTTGTAGAGAGTTTGTGACACTCTGGGAGACAGACATGCTATAAAAATAATGGCAGTGGATTGTTTTGACTTACAGAGAATCTATGGAGAGAAAATGTCCCTACACAGGAAAGTGACGAGACAGACCTCAATCATTCTGAGTGATAGGGTCAGTGATTGGGATGGTCTGTCTCGGTCTCGCCTTTGGTTTCAGAGTGCCAAGTGCACAGTGGGTGCTGGCAGCAGAAGGAAAACCACCCTGTGAAGGATAAGAACAAAATTTGTTGTTGCTAACTGCCTATTTTTGAAACAAAACTTGGAAGAATGGGCACTTCTGCTGAATTAAGTAAAGGCTGACAATGCCTAAAGGCAGGTCTTTGGGAAGGAACCCAAGATATAATATGATAGACAGTGAAATTTTCAGTAATTAGGAATTTGACCCCCCTACCTTCCTGTCTAGCTTTTCCATTATCCGATTCTAGATATCAAAAGGAACAACTCTGAATTTTCTGTGCACGTTTCATGCATTTTGCCTCAGTGACTTTACTAATGTGGAATTGCCTTTGCTCATTTCCAGCCTAATGCACGTCCAAATTCCAACTGCTTCTAAGAGATCTGTGAGCTAAATGCACATGGATTGGCTTGGAGAGCCAATCTGTGAGTTTTGCAGGTGAGAATCAATCATTTTTATCAGATGATTCAAGAGGTCCCTCAAATCCTCACCAAAAAATGTTAAGGACAACTGCAACCTGGAACTCCAACATGAGCCACCTTTTCTGTAAAGATGGCTTTGCTCTCCCCAGTTCACACGTCAAGGTCATCTAGGTCATCAGCTAGAATCAACTTGAAAACAAAATCAACAATTTTATTCACCTCCAAGAAGTCATAAAAGTTTCATGGTCAAGGAGAATATCTCATTGATTCTAGACTTCTTAGTCTCTGTAGACAGTAGGGACTTAGGTTCCTTAATTTGCACTTCCTTTTCCTACAGCATTCCAATCCTCTACTCGGTGCACAGTAGGGGATTTAAATATTTGTGAATGGATGAAAATTCATTCTTAAAGAACAAACACAAAACTACTAAGCGAACACATAAAAATATTCTACAATAACACTCAAGATAGGGGAATTTATTTGTTCTCTAGGTATAGAGAAAAAATATTCTTCTTGTTCTTTTCAAAATATAAAGCATTTTTCAATTATGATATATATTTTTGACTAGTAATTCAACGGTATTTTAGGATAGAGTAAGACTTGTGGCAACAATGAATAAAAATAGCATATCCATTTAAGGCAGTTTATAAAATTACGTGCTATCGAAATTGAGTGATTACCAGAAAAAAATTCAGACGTTATATATACACATAAAGAGCAATTTAAAATAGACAGATTGCACATGAACTGTAAGGACACCCTGTATACTGAGGATGCCAAAAAGGATATACGCATCTTAAGAAAGGAAGAAATTCTATTAAATTTCTAATACTCAATATATCCTGATAACATAACCGTGGAACTTAAATGTGACTGGAGTACATATATTACAATTTTCATATAATTTTTTTATTTTCTTAAAATTTAGGGGGCACTTTCTGTGTGTGTAAGTTTGTATAAACATACCCTCACACAAATAAATATCAAATATACACACATTTACACACTTGTATATACCCATGGGGTACGTGTGGATAACTAAGTTCATCAAGTGTGAGAGAGGCACAACCCAGGTCATTAGATGTTTGAGGTGGAGCCGTGTGGAAAGATACATAATTCAGGAAGTGAGGCCAGTTACTAGCATCTACTTGCTTCTGGATACCTAGGATCCAAGTTCTGGAGTCTCTGAATCCTCCTCCCCCCTTGTCAGTCATCTTCTGATCCCATTGCCATGGGGTGACTTGTACACCCCTTTGCCCTTGCACAGTTGGTGAGATCACACATCCTAAAGGGAGGCATGGCTGGGAGATGACAAAAGATGCTTAGAAATTCTTTGTAATTACTTGATAATCTCTGCTCTGAACTTCTAGGCCATAACTTACACACTATACCTTGCGTTTTATCAATTTAGAGCATCCGGCCCCATAGTTATTTCTACAACTACTATCTGACTTGTTATTAAATTATATATATCTTGTGTTGTTGAGTGGTGGACTATATTTTGTGTTTTTTCCTGTTATCCTAACTACTTGTTATAAGGTTTTCCCTAAATGAGAGTCTTCATAATCTTTAAAACTAAACCTTCATTTTAAAAACCTATTCTCTGTGCATTTAATATTATAGCTGCAAGACATCCTACTACATTTGCTTTTTAAGACATAAAAGTTCAGGCTTGGCGCTCATAGCACAGTGGTTACAGCACCAGCCATATACACTGAGGTTGGCAGGTTCAGATCCAGCCTGGGCCAGCTAAACAAGAACTGGAACAAAATAGCTGGGCGTTGTGGCAGGCACCTGTAGTCTCAGCTAGTTGGGAGGCTGAGGCAAGAGAATTGCCTAAGCCCAAGAGTTGAGGTGCTGTGAGCTGTGATGCCATGGCACTCTACCAAGGGCAACACAGTAAGACTCTGTCTCAAAAAAAAAAAAAAAAAGACATAAAAGTTCAGATCTGTTTCCTGTTATAAAAACAATTCAATGCAGAAAATATACAGAAATCAGAAAATCCTTATAAAACTAGCACCCAAGGGATAATTAATGTTAGCAAATTAGTATATCACTATTATTTCCTTTTTTCTTCTGTGTATAATTTGCATTTAACATTAGCATACAACTTTATGTAGAGATTTTCACTGTATTTATAGACATTATATTCCAAGCACCTATCTGTGTCTTAGGCTTCAACAACATGATTTAATGAATGCATAGTGCTTCATCCTAAAGAACTCCCATAATTCATTTGACTATTGATCTATAATTATTTGTTTAGACTCTTAATAATACTTGTTAAATATGCTGTGATAAGCAATGAACATAAAGAACTGCACACACTGCTGATCATTACATAGATTACAGAAGGGGACATATTGTAGAATGTGATGAGTTGAATCTTCTGATGTGTTTTGCCAAAAATGTCTACCCATTTGCAGTCCTGCCAGCAGTGTAGAGAAAGCTCGTTTCCCGGTACCTTGCCAGCACTCAGCACCATTGTGCTCTCCAGTCTTTGACAGCTTGATAACATCATATTCATCTATGCATCTGGCTTTTGTTCATCTTGTTAACTCTTTCCAGCATGCCCTTTCCCTATTTCTCCATTTGTCCAAAACTACCCTCAAGAGAGATTTCAAATAATCTCCCTGTTCCTGAAGACATGTCCAACTTGGCAGAATTGCTTTCTGTGTGTTCTCACGGAGTATGTTCATATCTCTATTACAACATGTTGCAGTCTCACTCATATTCAACTGGATGAGTTTCTCTTCTACTGTGTTATAAAGTGTTCAAGCAGGGATTCTCTTTTACCCATCCATCCCTTGCTCCCAGAACCTAATAATACCACATGTAGCACCAACAAACATAGTGGGCATTTAATACTTAAAAAAGTCAAATCGTTTGCAGTTTCTAAAAAACATTTTATCATTCATTCGTTCACCCATTCAAAAGTTTATTTAGTGTCTACTTTGTGTCAAATACTAGGTAAGCAAATGACAAATAAATGATGATCAAAATTGGAAATCATCTCTGCCCTCAAGGACACTTTATTCATTGGGTAAGGCAGGTGGTCAAATAAGCAAACAAGCTGGAGTTATAGTAACAATGAGTGATGTGGAGGAAAGTTAAGGAAGGATTCTCTGAGGTAGGAGAGAGAGAGATCTGACAAGGCTCGGGAAGGAAGGATGAGGGGAATGAACCAAGAGCTAATGTGTTCTGTTGTGTTCTTCTCCTAATCTGCCTACTGGATCCCTTCTCCAACCAAGTGACCTGCTCAGGGTGACCTCAGTATAATCCCACATATACAAAAATTGGCAAATCCATTCTAACAAAGAAGCATCCAAGGACTCTTAAAGAATAGCTTTACTCTGGCTATTCTTAGTAGGATCGAATTTCATCAATAATCATCACACTTCTTTGCCCTCAGAGACTCCACATAATGAACGAACTAAAGGACCAAAGTGCATTTGTTCACTGTCCTTTGTAAAGCAAGAAAAAAAATGCTTCCTACTTCTTTGTCTAGCCGATGGGCTGAGTCTCTGTCCTATTCTGTTCGAGCTGTCACATACCAGACACAAATCAATACGCACTAACCTCCCTTCAGTCAGGGGATTCAAGGTATTCCGATAATTAAGCAACAATGTGTGTGCAGAAAAGGCAATATCCCCAATGATTAGTGTTAAATTTAATTAATTACCTCTAAAATAAAAATGACACATAAACTTTATAATTGAGAATAACTCTTAATTAAGAAACATTTGACAGATAGGCAGGAAAGAGAAACAGGATCGAAAGTGGCTGATTAAGAGCAGGAATTAAGCACTTCATTGAAGATATTAGCAAGTCCTGTTGTGTGTTTATTTCATTTTCAGGGCATTCAATGAACTGAAATTCAAAACAGACATAGAGGGCATTTCAAAAAAACACATGTGCACTTTTTCTGTTTCATGTAAAAATGTACCTCTGCCGCTAAAAATGACAGCTGTGCTTCCACCCCTCTTGATCATCCAACTAAGGAAAAGAACCAGTTGGTTGGGGAGTTATCACATCTGTTGACTTTCTAAGGCATGAGAAAAGCCATACAGCCCTAAAGACTTAATGTGGACCTGCTTTATAAGACATATAGTTTTTCCCCCTATTAATGGCATTTCATGAAGTTTCATAGCTATCTCATGGGCCTGACATTTGGAGGGGCTGAGCTGTTGTTTGAGCCGTTCCATTTCATGCTGACAAATCATTCATGCAAAAATGGCCAGAGGAATCTGAGAAAATAGAAGATATGGCATAGGAAATAAAACAGAAAGGTAATCCACAAACACAGTCTCTTTGTGCTAGGTATATTTCTTGTGGCTCCACCCACTGACTTCCTCATTTCCTCTCCTCCTTACACTACCATCACCACTTCCACCTCCATGGAGTAGAGCCCAAACACAGACAGTCAAAAATGATAAAGGGCGCTGGGACCAGTGGCTCACGCCTATAATCCTAGCAGTCTGGGAGGCCCAGACAGGTAGATTGCTTGAGCTCAGGAAGTTAAGACTAGCCTGAGCAAGAGTGAGACCCCGCCTCTACTAAAAATAGAAAAACTAGCCTGACATGGCACGTGCCTGTAGTCCCAGCTCCTTGTGAAGCAAGAGGATTGCTCAAGCCCAAGAGTTTGAGACTGCCATGAGCTATGAAGCCATAGCACTCTATCAAGGGCACAGGGTGAGACTCTGTCTCAAAATAAATAAATAAGAAAGTGACATATGTCATGTTCATTTGGTTTTTATTAAACAGCCATCTAGTAAGTTAAGTTGAACATGTGTAAAATTTCAACTGATAAAGGAAGTTGTAAACAATATTGGTAAGGATAAAAACAACCAAAGATCAAAAAGAAATTTTTTTTTTCACCAGGGTTGAATAAAAATTTCTTCCCAGAATCACGAAATACTAGACCTTAAAGTACAGACAATCCCTGAGTTACAAGCATGTGACTTACATACAACTTCTACTTACCAACTGAGACTATTACAGGTAATAGGTAAATGCACCTGTTCTAACTTACATACGAATTCAGCTTAAAAACAAGCCTACATAATCTATCTTATTCATAATCTGGAGACTGCCTATACTCAAAAAATCTATAAAAAGTACTTTAGCAATTAAAAATAATCACTTCAGTTCCCAAAATAGTGTTTAAAAAAATCACGATAATAAGAGTAGCAGTAAGAATAATGACATAATCATCACTATCCCGTGGAATGAGCTATTAAGAAAAAAGTCTTCCTGTTTTTTGCCCTTTAAATAAATCTAGAAAAAACACAATCTTTTAGAAAACACCTCTAGTAAGCTTTGTTGGGGGTGGGGAACACATTTCACTGCATTTCTGAGGTTGTTATACACTAAAGATTTTGGTCCCAGCTAATATTCAAATTCTCTTCCAGCCACCTGATTAAATGCTTTATATTCCATAAAACACTCACTCCTAGGTTTATAGCAGATTCTACAGTTGCTCATTTTTGATTTGCACATAATAAGATGCATTGTAGGAAACTTGTTATTTTTTCCCCCTAACATTCACTCCTTTTTTGTCCAAGTTTAAGAATCAGCTATTTTAAAAGTTCACTTTGACTTCTCAATGACTAGAGTGCCTGCCTGCTGCCACCACCATCTGCTGGGAATTTGAAGTTAACTGCTTAAAATGCTTAAAACAAAAACTCACAATGAACCATGCCGTTCAATATGTTTGACCTATCTTCATAAAGACGGCATTACTTTCCATGCATCCTAAAGCTTTTGTTAAGATAAACAAGTTATAAGTCACATATACATATGCACATATATATAAATAGGTTTACGCTTGTGTGTGTGTGCGTGCGTGTATGTATATATAAAACAAAACACAATTTCTGCTTAACCAAAAAGGTATTTAAACCTTTCAGTAGAATTTGGTCTGTTAATCCCTGAACAATTATCAACTGTTACTGGATTTAAGTTATTGGACATGTATTCCTCAGATAGATACTCAGTCTAAAAACCCAGAATGCTCCAGACTCTCAAGAGCTCTTCTGTAGGCTGAAAAGTCTATTTAGATGCCGCTAGTTCACAAAAAAGATCTTTTAATTAAGAACAACAGAATTTAAATTGTGTACATTTTATCTAATTTGCTTACCTTCTCTAAGACTCAGTTTTCTTATGAGCAAAAGGAGGATAATAATTCTAAAACCTAAAACTTTGGGGGTTTATATAAGGAATAAATGAGATAACAGACATAGTATGTATGCTTAGCAGAATGTCTAGCACTAAGTTTTATTTGTTTGTTTGTTTTGTTTTGTTTTTTGAGACAGATTCTCACTCTGCTGCCCTGGGTAGAGTACTCACAGCAACTTCAAATTCACAGTTTCAAGCAATCCTCCTGCCCCAGCCTCCCAAGAGGCTGGGACAACAGGCATCTGCCACAACTCCTGGCTAGTTTTTCCTTTTTGTGTAAATGTAGGGTCTCACGATTTGTCAGGATGGTCTCAAACTCCTAAGCTCAAGTGATCCTCCCACCTCTGCCATCCTGAGTGCTAGAATTACAGGTGCGAGCCACTGTGTCCAGCCAAAGAAAGTATTAGAAAGTATTTCACACATATAAACAAATAAGAAGAGCAGTGTGTATTAAAATTTATTAAAAATGTACTAGCACTGTTCTCACGACCAGGTCCTCTCCTACATACCTGTTACTCTGAGGCATCACTCAGAACGGCTGTTCTACCCATTCATTCAATGTGTACCAACTAAGCAGGTGTAATGTGCCAGACATGGTCCTAGGGCCTGGGCAGAGTGGCCATAGGTCATTCCCTGAACTCCTGGAACTTTCTGTGTTGGGAAGGTGGGAAGAACAGACAACAATGGAAACATAAACAAACAAGGTAACTGTAGACACAGATGGATGCTGTGATGAAAAGAAAATAGAGAAACTGGGTAAGTTTTAGCTGATGGTGAGAGTGGGGCTCATTTGGGGAGTCAGCGAAGACCTAGCCGAGAAAGTGACATTTAGGTGAGAACTTATCTGTGAGACAGAGTGAGCACGTCAAAGTCTGGGGAAGAGAATTCCAAGAAGAGAGAAGAGAATGAACAAGAGTCCCAAAGGCTGAAAAGGCTTAGCATACTCTGGGAATGTGGCTGGAACAGTGAGTTTGAGAGAAGATGGAAAGTGACGAATGTGGAGATAGGGCCAGAGTAAATAGGAAGAAGACACTTTTTAAAATACGAGGGTGAGTTTTCTCCACACTGTTGATCGTTTCTTTGCCATGTAGAAGCTTTTTAGTTTGATACAATCCCATTTTGATTATTTTTGCTTTTGCTGCCTATTCTTTTGAGGTCTTTTCCATAAATTTTTGCGCAGACCAATGTTAAGTAAAATTAGTCAGGCATAGGAAGATAGGCACTGCATGCTGCCTCTCACAAGTGGAAGCTAAAAACATTGATCTCAAAGAAACAGAGAGTAGAATACCCATTACTAGAGGCTGAGAAGAGTACAGAGGAGGGGGAGGTTGGTTAATGGATGCAAAAGTACAGAAAGTTGGGAGGAATAAGTTCCAGTATTCTATAGCACTAAGGGGTCATTATAGTTTATAATTTATTGTATATTTTCAAATAGCGAGGAGAGAGGATTTTGAATATTCCCAACACAAATAAATGATACATGTTTTAGCTGATGGATATGCTAATCACTCTGATTTGATCATTATACATTGTATGCATGAACTGAGGAACCACACTGTACTCAATACGTATGTATATCTGTCACGTGCCAATTAAAAATGACCCCAAATGAAAAAAGTGGTGAGGAATTTGTGTTTATTAAATCAGCGTTTGCTTACAAAGGTGATTTTCTACTATGAGGCATATGGCATTATATAGGTTAAGTACTTCAGTAACCTATTGCTACGTAACAGAATACTATAAAACTGAGTGGTTAAAACTGTAACTATTTATTAGCTCTCATGGTTCTTGCACCTGGGCTGTCTTATGTGGCTACGTTCCGCTGGAGTGTCAGCTGGGCTGGAAGGTCTGAGATGGCCTTCCTCAAACCTGGCAGTAGGTGTTGGCAGTACATTGGGTTATCTCTGTTCTCTTCCACATGGGCTCACATATTTCAGTAAGTTAGACTGCTTCCTGCCATGGTAGCCTCAAAACATTTCAAGAGGACAAAAGTGGAGGCTGAAAGGTCTCCTAAAGCCTTGAAGAAGAGCCACTTCTGCTGCTTTTACAGGTCAAAGCACATTACAAATCTAGCCCAGACTAAAGGGGTAAAGAAATATATCATACCTGTTGATGGGGGCCTGGGAACAGGAAAGTCATGTTGCAAACACGTAAATACACCTGTGTGAAAGGAATCTGTGATTGTATTTTGCATTCAGGCTCAGCAGGAATGGTCTAATGGGTTCAGCTAAGGGTGGCTTAGACCTGGGTGTGAAATGACATTAAAAGACGGAATGTACACAACCATCTCAGGTGCCTCTATTTTATGTCTATGTTACTATTTCTGCAATAAAGCTTGTGGAGACTAAACAACTTCACAATGTTCAGACATTTAAACCCAGGTAGTCTGGCCACGGATTAAGTATTTTTTTTTTTATAATTTTATTGAATCATAATTCTGTACATTGGTGCAATCATAGGGCACGATTCATATACATTCAGAAATGTTTTGATCGTACTGTTACAGTTAGCCTTCATGGCATTTTCTTGATCACTATATAAA
>CAUYON010094190.1:0-13472 GCA_963573935.1 Arctocebus calabarensis | reverse complement strand
TCACAGCAACCTCCAATTCCTGGGCTCAAGCGAGTCTCTTGCCTCTGCCTCCCAAGTAGCTGGGACTACAGGCGCCTGCGACAACACCTGGCCATTTTTTGGTTGTAGCCGTCATTGTTGTTTGGCGGGCCAGGGATGGATTTGAATCCACCAGCTCAGGTGTACGTGGCTGGTGCCTTAGCCGCTTAAGCCACAGGCGCTGAGCCAATATATCATATTTAATTCTTGATGATTTTGCTTTTAAATACCTAAAGGGACGCTCAAAATCAGAAAATGTGGATACCGTCCCTAGCTTTATTAAAATAGTTACATTTGATGGCAATTTTCAGAGTATCTGTCCTCATACCCTTGCCTCAACTTACAATGACTAAGCATTGGAAGTAAATTAAAATAACCATTCTGTTTTTATGTTTCAAAGTTTTTAAGTTTTTCTTCACACAAATCTTTAAAAAAAGCCTCTGTTGGCTCAGTGCCCATAGCTCAGTGTTTACGTCACCGGCCACATACACCAGGCCTGGTGGGTTCGAACCTGACCTGGGCCTACTAAACAACAATGACAACTGCAACAACAACAACAACAACAACAAAAATAGCCGGGCATTGTGGCGAGCTCCTGTAGTCCCAGCTACTTGGGAGGCTGAAGCAAGAGACTCGCTTAAGCCCAAGAGTTTGAAGTTGCTGTGAGCTGTGATGCCTCAGCACTCTCTACTGAGGGTGACATAGTAAGACTCTGTCTCAAAAAAAAAAAAAAAAACAAAACCAGCCTGTGTTGCACATTTACTTTGGCGGCCCACTTCATGCTCCAACCAGGGTTGTCCTGCTTTCTTCCCTGTGTATGTGGCAAGGCACCCACAGAGCGGGAAACACGAGCCACTGTCTCCCATTTAGGTTTGTGCATTCATAAATCTCAACATTCACCATCTGAGATTAAAAGTGCAAAATCTCATTGCATGCATTTTATTTTAAAAAGTCCCAGGTAAGTTGGGAGAACAAGGCTGGGAGGATGGAAAACTAATTGGAGTTGAGACCCTTAAACAAACCAGGGCATGGGCATTTGCCTGGCATGATCAGGGAAGGCATCATCAGAGGCTCCTGTCTACACGACTTAAGCCCAGTGAATTTCCATGATAACCTATGAGGTAGGTATGACCCCCATTTTCAAAATAGAAAAATTAAGACTCAGAGCTGTTAGTAGTTCAACCAGCGGTGCTGACATAAGGCGTACTGATATGGGCTTCACCTGTGTTTATCTCTGCTTCTCTCTGTTGACTGCACATCCTTCCCTGGCAATGCATTCTCCATGCATCTGAGTTCTGATTCTGCTTCAAAATGTTTGTTCCTCAGGGCATAATTTGCATATGGAGAAAAGGGTGATGAATGTGAACTTGACTTACTGCTCTCTTAGAAAGTAATGTCTTTCTTTGCCTGTATAAATCATCACCTTCTGATCAGACTTCAAAATATTACATTATTAAAGTACTCAACTTTCATTCCTACTTTGTTGTATTCTAATCAGGGTGGGTTTTTTTGTTGATGTTAATGATTTCATTTCTCAGGTGTGGTAGGGATGGGTGACAGTGGGGATTTCAGAATTAATATTCACTGCCCTGCTTCTCCAATGGCCATAGGCTGTCCCTGATTGCCTCTGTTCTTCAAGGTTCCAGAAGGTATAGAGTTATCAGAGAAGGTAGTCTATTCTGTCTTTGTGTTCTGGGCCATTAAATTCGGAAACTGCCCCCTCAAAGGATGGCTCAGCAGTCTTCCAGGTAACTCAGGAGCTTCGGACTTTAGTTGTAATTAATTCAAAACCAAACCCACAAAGTTCCCAAAGTTTACATTTTTTTTTGAAATGCATTCAGTGGATTTTGTTTTATTCATATTGCCTAAGTCAGAGGAATTGAAAAACTGTTTAGCTTCCTTCTTTGAAGACTGGCATTACAGTGAGTTTTGAAGGACTGTACTCTATGTGACCTTTTTATATTTTGTCACATTTCTAAGCATTGGCTATAAGGCATCTTTTGGAAGTTGATTCTATTATTGATATTAAGAGGCCAAGTTAAAGTCTACTCACTGAGTTCTAGATTAGATAAACATGGTATATGTACTTGCATGGGAACACATTTATAACATGGCAAACATCTTTGTGATATGATTTTCCATGTGCTTGTAATAATATGTTTTGCTCTGGCCTTTTTTGGAATTGCTTTTTTCAAAAGGAGTCTTAATTTCATTTAAGGAGGCAGGTAGCATTATAATAAGAGCTTCTCCTTTGGGGTGCTCTTCAAACAACCCAAGCTAACTTTGGAGGCTGATATGCACAGAAAGGTCCATTCTTTTAAATGATATGTCAGATCAAATTTGGAGACACTAGTAGTAAGGCTCCTTCTGATCAAAGCAGGGCGCCATGTGTTGGCTGTGTCCTGGTTTGAGGCCTGCCATTTCTTAATTTCCCCGATGATTTCAGCTAGATGTGTGTGGGCTTTTTTATTTTCCTTCTGCACATGAAGCTGTGTTTCCCTTTTGATTTGTAGGGCAACTCCCCCATGTCTAAGTTATATGACTGTTGGGCACAAGAAAAATGTCATTTTTCTGCATAGCCTGGTCGTGAAAAGCAAAATACTTGGAGTTAAACAGAACTGACTCTAAGTTCCTGGTCTCTCACTTCCCAGCGTTCTTTAGAAGAGTTGCTTAGCCTCTCTGAACTTCAGTGAATTTATCCCTAGAATCAGCATAATAATTGTACTTACTACTTTTGTTAGTGTAAGGATTAAATACAATAATCCACATAGCTGGCATACAGGAAGGATTCACCAAGTGTTGGATGTCATTTTCTTCTTCTTGTTTTTACTCTACCCTCCAGAACTGTGAAGTTAGAGATGCAAAAAAGACCCTGTTCTTTGAAAGGTGAAGAAGGATAAAAAGAAACAAGAGGACCTTGCAGTGTGTCCCTTTCCTTAGACGTGTTTATTACAGTTGCAGGTTACCGTGGAAACTTCCAGGATTAAGGTGGCATGATGGAGTTAAGCGCTCAACATACACCTCAGGAAAGAACAGCCATAACATGCATACAAGCCAGGAGTCCTTTTCAAACTAAAGGGCCAGCTGAGAGCAGAGACAAGATGGCATTTAACTGACTTCCTTGTCTCCCAGTTTCCAGAATCCACGGAGAATTATGATCGAGAGTGGAAACTGTGATCAATCCCCTGGGGTTACCCCTCTGTGGATCATTCCACGCAGCTGCCAACAGTTGTGGCCAGAATTTCAAAATGGGGATGCCGCTCTTCACATACCGGGGAGCGTGGCTTTCTGAAATAGATTCTGAAGTTGCAAAGAACTCCGAGTGTTTTTTGAGAAGCATTGACCTCCTTTCATGCCACTTACTGTGAATTAAAGCTGCGAGGGAGAACTAGTTTGGGCATGTGCTGCAGCACTTAGCGCCGCGGCTGCCAGGGAACAAGATTTGTGTTTCTAAGGAGATACAACAAAAAGGAGAATGCTTTAAGAGCCAGCGGCTGTCAGAGTGTAAAAGTATCTATGTTCAGAAAGGGAAATAGAAGCCGAATTAAGTAATTTTATACACACGTTACAGGGTGCCCTTCTGCTAGTAATTCTTAAATTCAAAAGCAAATAGTTGTGACCACAAAGGGCTTAGTACATCTCAGCTGATTTTAGCGCTCAGACTCAAACTGGATATGATTGGTATTGACCTGCTCTATACGTGTGATTGTAAGATGCTCTGACTCTTGTCTGCCATTCTGTTGGGTAGTATTAATTACAGAGGACAAAGGGTGACATTGCCCAGTAAAGGTTTGGGCAGCCACTAGACAATATATTCTAAATAAATGAGAGGAGAAAACCCCTAGTTGTACCAACTGGGGCAGCCAAACAGAGAGTCTCCTACACTGTGTTTCAAGCTGGTATCAACCAGTTTGCAAATGTTCAGTCATTTGTTGGCGTGAATGGGTGTCCCGAATAGGCTCATTGGATAAAGTATCATCACAGGACAGAAATCACAGGGAGAGTGCACCAAGGGAAAATTACAGTACTGCTATATTTACTTAGTGCCGGTGCACCAGGGTTTTATTTTCCACAGTTGGAAAGGGAACCACCTGCCCCAGCTGCTGATGTCAGAGAGCTCCCTCGAGACACGAGGCTGCTGGAAAGCACATGATACTGTACATATTTGCTCTTACGTCCGTATCTGGCTAAGGTTGGCTGGCTGATTTGTGCCCTATTGTGGAGTTCAGTGAGCAGTGACGTAACCATGCCCTTGTGCATTAAAAAGTAGCATGTTTAAACTCCTGTGTGACTGTTCCCTCCTCCTGAGATACAGGTATTTGCACCGTGGTAAAATGAATGACGCTCATCCTGAGGTTATTATCTATGGACTCAGTTTTGAAAGTGAGTATCAGGAGGCCTCATGTTTGTACCTGGGAGCCTTTATGCTGTTGATATTTGAGATTATATGTTTTATTTCTAGTGAGGAGGGTTTTTAAATGTACATATGGCAAGGGTGAATGTGTGTGTATACATATATATAAGACTGGGAAGTTTTATGTGCTTTTTTTTAAGGCCCCCCACCCACAAAAAATTAGTGTGTAAAAATTAGTATGCTCTACCCTTCTTTTTTTTACACTGATAGTGTACAAATGTGGAAAAATTGTTGCAGAGTGAATGAAATGGCTAATTTGGAAAGACTGGATATTCTGACCTTGCATATCTAGTGATTCACTCTATTAGATTTTGTTTGTTTGTTTGTTTTAAGATTCTCAGCGATCTACAATCCAGTGCTCCAGTTCCTTGTGCGTGGGGGACAATTAGGCCTTTGAAATCTAGTTCCTAAAGGAAGTGGAGGGAGCACTATATTTTTACAGGAGTCTAGGCACTGGAGTCAAGAACTCGCACTTGAACTGTTGACTGTATTTACCCTCCCAGGAAAATGATGCTGTTAACATTACTCAAACATTGTATGAAAATAGAATTGTTGCCAACAACCTCAAAAGTCTTGCTATGAGTGAAGCTGTTCATTATTTTGATAGTGCCATGCATCTCAATTTAAATATCTTTTCCAACTTGCAAATTATATGATTGTTACACAAAAGAGGTGGAAAAAGGGGGCTAGAATGTAAATTACATTCTTGGGCCATATCAAATCAATGTCCTATTAGGGATCAGAACCAAGGTTCTTCATTCCCAGACTTCCTATGATGCAGACCTTCAATTAAATTTCCATTTGAAATGATTCTTGGTATCTTTTTCTCAAGTCCTAAAAATAGAGTAAATAGCATGGGCTAAGACCCCATGGTTCACCTAATCTTTCCCCGAGTGTAGGATTTTTCCTATGAACCATTAAAAGTGTTATAATATATGATTGATATTAATTAGTTTTCTGTAAAGTACTGCACTCCTTAACATGAACTGAACTAGAAATAAATATATTACCATGAATTAAGATTTTATTAGTTGCAAAGAAGAATTGGATGGAGGTACCTATGTGAAATCCTAAGTACAGGCATCAAACTGAATTAATGTCAGCACTGCCTTGAGATTAATTTGAGTGCTGAATAAGAAATAGTATACTATAACATAACTGTGTTTACTGAATCATTTTTGGCATCAAAAACTAAAGCTACATTATAGATGCAACAACAGGCTTTTCTTGGTTGGAAGAGAGAGGCGGGTGCATTTTGTAATTAAAGTGAATGTTACCCTCTGAAAAATGCCTCCAGTCCTCCGGAAGAAAACAGTTTTCTCGATAACATTGCATCTCTGTATATAATTCAGACTTTGCATGCTTGGTGCTGCTCCAGACAGCTTCTGTATCCAATTAAAGTTATATAGTATGGTCAGCTCTAAGCTCTGCACACTCTATACATCCGCATCTTATTATTATGTGTGTTTTGAAAAGGTGTGGAGGGTGCTAGAAAGACTTGATGAGATCTCTCCAGGGATGTTCTAGAAGAGATTCTTGATTAGAGGCCCTGCAAGGGGAGGAGCTCAGTGAAACCACAGGGAATGCTCTTCACAGACTTCACTATGAGTGGCGCCCCCTAGAGTTGTGCCTTGTAGGGATTCTGTTCCACTTGCCCTTATATTTCAAAATCCCTGATTTCTTAATTTGTTAATTTGATTTGCATCTATGATGTCACTTTCCTAAAAGCTAAATACAAAACTTCAAAAGTTTGCACCCTCAAACAGAAATACTACACACATCACACATGCTATTTTAAATTTTATAGTAAGCGCATTCTAAAAAAGTAAACGTAATTTCAATAACATCTTTTATTTAACACAATTATGTCCAAAATGTTACATGAATGTGTGATCTATACATTATTAGTTAGCTATGTTATGTTCTATTTTTCAAAGTAAGACTTGGAAAGCCCAGGTGTATTTTTACATTTACATAACATCTCAGATTTTCCTGACACATTTCAAGTTCAATAGTGGCTACGATTGGCCAGTACAGTCTTTGACTCATACACTGACTCGCCAGTGTTTCATTACACAGATCACTTTCAAGGCTAAAAACCCTTAAATATCAAAGACAATACAACATATCCTTCATGTCATATCACTAATTAAAAAAGGGGTGGTGCAGTTGATCACAAATTCGCAGGCGTATAGAACCTAAGACTGGCTGCTGATGGCAAATTGGACTTTGTATTGAATTGTTTTGTTTCTGGGGCTCTGTTTTCCCTTCTTTCCTCTGTGTTCTTCAGATATCATCATTTCAAACACGATTTGGTACTTGGCGGCTCCTCTCACACGTGCAAATCCAAGCTATCTTGTCAGTTTCCCGCGCCATATGGATGCCGTGTTTCTTAAGAGAGAAATTCTTGAAAGACTTTTGGCTCAAATAACTTTGTGGCCAGCAGAATGGAAATAAAAACTGTTTTCTGCACTTGTCACTTCTGTTCTCTTTAAAGATAGAGCCAGGTTAGGACTAGTATGAAGCTGGTTTCTAACTATTCTTCAGGTAAGCAGAGAAACCCGTGGGCACCTGGCGTCCTTGAAATTTGTGATGGTTCATGGAAAGTTAGCCTTAAACAGAATGCCTGTTGTGCTTTGCTTACGGATATTATTATTATGTAGGTGAGAAAACCAGGAAAATATCATACTTACGTGTATACATTTACTTTTTCTTTTTTTTTTTTTTGGCAATTTTTGACTGGGGCTGGATTTGAACCCACCCTACTCCTTTGATCACAGGCACTGCCTCATACTTACGTGTATACATTTACTTTAACGTTGCTTGCTTTTAAATTGAGTTTTATGTGTTATTATATAAATGGCAGGTATCATTATTGAATACTTATTATTATATATGCCTACCACTGAGCTCATACTTATATCCATTAACTTGAAAACCAACCATGTAAAGTAGGCATTTATATTTCTGTGTTTATGAAGAATTTCAAGTACAGATAGTTTAAGTAACTTGCTTGAGATCCCACTGATATTAAGTGGCCCATCTATATTGTCTGAGTCTCAGAAAAGGGATCCTTATTTTCGAACCAATTCAGTGACACCCTTCCTTAATGAATTTGGAAACAAGAACAAAAATGCTAAAATTTTAGAGTGAAGAGGTTCCTTCATTTCATTTATTGAAGAAATACGTGCAGGGAACAGCTAATCCTGTCCCATCTTTAGGTTAGCAGAGTAAATAGATCCAGAAAGTTAACGCGGGTTTGTCCAAGGTCAAACAAACAACCCAGACAGCCAGCCCTTGATTCCTGCTTCATTGCTGTTTTTCTCAGTGGTTTATTGCCCTCCTTAAAAAGATAAGTTGAACATTTAGAACTTCTTTTTAACAGCAAGGCAGCAAAGTTTGAAAATCTGTCTTATAGAGACATTCCTTTCTTTTTCTTCCCCATGCATTTTAAACTTTGTATCGACGTCTATGAATATTTTGAGAAGTGAGGGTTCAGCTCAATGAGGTTTTGGTAGCTGAACATTCCCGTGTCATCAGCACGAGCAGCAGGAAAGAAACCAAAATGCTGTAGCTGGAGCCCCTTCTGCCTTGAGCGCAGCCTCCTCCCAGCCCCAACCACCACCCAAGGCCACCCTCAGCTGACTTGGAGCCACATGGATTAGGCATGTTCTGTGCTTGGAATCATAAGGTGTGTGCTTTTGGGCGTCTGGTCTTTCCCCTCACAGTATGCTTGCCTGGTTTACCCACATTTGAGTGCAGGGCAGGAGTTCATTCTTTCAATTTTGTATTTATCCACTCTCCTACTTTAGAAGTATTAAAGCCCCAACCACCATAACACGTGGTATTCTAGTGGATTGAACAGGTTTATTTAACATCATTATTTTTAAATTGCTTCTCCCCCCCCAAAAAAAGTTATTAATTATGATTTCCTTTGATTCAGTTTGAAAAAAAATAATAAAGCTTCGGAAATATGGTGTCTCAGTGGCTAGGAAACATAATACATCCCAGTAACCACTTCTGTCCTGTCATTTTACGTAATATGTGACATCGGGCAGCGTAATAGAGGAGCCAGGGCAGGCACAGGCTGAAAATCCTCGCAGGAGAGTGTCGGGTCAGAGATCCCACTTAGTGGCTTTGTATGGCTGGGCAAAGGGTTAGCTATGGTCTATTTTTAGGATGGAAATGGATCTACTAAGATGGATGGTAGAAAGTTTCACTTCAAGAGTTAGAAATTTTGGGTCTGAAAAGAGATAGGAAGAGAATCTCCTCCGATCATCTGCGTGGGTCAAAGTAGCCATGGGCTCTTCAAAGAATAATAGAGCTTTCGACTTGTTTAAAATGGGAATTCTTGTCAACCTCTTTTTGCTGAGTGTTTCACAGGCACATAAGTCAAGCTTTCTCATGTTAGTTTTCTTGCTATTTCTTTGTTTCTGGTTGTAGGAAAATGTGAAGTTAAAAATGTCCCACTCGGGATCACTGCTAGTGAGGACGAAGCATTGTGTGGGGGTAACGGGAGATTTATCAGGCATTGTCCTCACCAAAGCTTGTCATTTACCCGGTCTTATTTGGCTGGCTCCTATGTCATTGGTAATCTCTCTCCAAATTTTCTGGTGGGGAATTTATTATACCTATGGCTATTCATTTGACCCTAAAGCAAAACCCCCAAGCTGGCTGGTATGAGATAGCACCAAAGCACCAACTCTCTCCTTCCTGCTAAACAGGATTGCAGGTGTTAATACAAAGAAAACAGTCCACCAGGAAAACTCTGCAACTGCCAGGGACACATAAACTGTCTAGCCTGTGATACGGCCATGGTGTAATACATTTGCTAATAATACCGTGATTAAATATTAGACATATGACCTTTTTCCTTCTTCCACACCCTACAGTAATAGCTCAGTGGATTCCTCCTAAATTCATAAGAAGGAATATCTTCTTTTACAAAATATAATGAGCTTCTTATTTAAAGGGGTGTTCTCTGATATTAGGGGCAAATGGGTTCTTTGCTGCTCTCAGACCCCTAGGTGCCCTAGATGTTATTCCTATGTTAACACTCTGAATTTGGGATGCACCCTCTCTTCTTTTTCTTTTCTTTTTTTTTTGAGATTTTGAAGCATGTATTTAATAAGCACCCATCATCTGCCATGGCGAGGTCTGTTACAAAGGTATCTCATGGAATACGATATTCGCACAAGCTAGGAATTATCATCTAGAATAAGGGTCAGCAGTGTACGGCCCCTGGTACACCAACATAATTGCCTGTTTTATAAGTAAAATTTTTTTTTTTAATTTGGAGGAAACACTAGCTAATTTTTTATTGATTTATTTTTTTTTTTGTAGATACAGAGTCTAAGTTTTTCGCCCTTGGTAGAGTGCCGTGTCTACACACAGCTCACAGCAACCTCCATCTCCTGGGCTTAGGCAATTCTCTTGACTCAACCTCCCGAGTAGCTGGGACTACAGGCACTTGCCACAACGCTTGGCTATTTTTCTGTTTTGCAGTTCAGCCGAAGCTGGGTTTGAACCCACCACCTTCAGTATATGGGGCTGGCACCCTACTCAATGAGCCACAGGCGTCACCCTATTTTTTATTTATTTATTTTTATTAAGTCATATACTTATAGATTATGAATACATTTATGCACATGTGGGGTATAATGTGTTGTTTTTTTATATAATCTGACGTGGTTACATCAAACCAATCAACATAGCTTTTGCCTCATGTACTTGATTTATGTGTTAAGACATTTATGTTCTACACTAGACAGATTTGAATCCACCCTCTTTTCCAAATCGTCTATCTGTGGGTAACACCATTTGTAACGTGTGATAAAACCAAATGCCGTATTAGTGTGTTATTCACTTATATCTGTATTATCTGCAGGTGTAAATAATTAGTCATTTCCATATCAGTTGTGTGTTTTTCACACTTACCATGCAGGACCAAGGGCTTGGTCTTACATAGGACTATGCCACCTGCCAGAATGAGTGATAACCAATGTGACAGCATGCTGTTTCTCTGGGCAGCTATCTGATTTCTACAAGCTGGTGATCTCACAACCAATACCTGTGGTTGAAAATTACTGTATTCCACAAGTTCTCTGGTATCCCATTTGTAGAATGGCTAAGTGGCTAAATATCTGAATTTCGAGGAAAGCGATGAGCCTGTGCTCTTTCCACAGAGTTGAGCTCCCATTTCCTTTCTTGCTCATCATTCTTGCCTTCCAGAGTCTTCGTGCAGTGAGACATTTGGATTCACCCTGAGCTGCCTGTGTCAGGCACGGCTGGCGCATCCCTGTCCTTTAGAGCTGGCAAAGATCTTAAGTTTAATTGAATCCAGCCATCTTCTCTAACAGATTAGGAAACTGAGGCTCAGAATCATTACGTGAACTACCCCAAATCAAATTGCTACCTTGTGACACCCCCTCAAAAGACCCATGTTCTTCTTATCATCCTTTTTTTTTTTTTCCTACTTTGGGCTTAATTAAGACCTCCAAAGTCACTTCACTTACTGGATAGACTTGAGCTTTACGTGTGTACCTTAAATTCCGTGAGGCTGGCTGGCCTTGGTTTGACCCTCACGAGCCCTCTTCTGACAAAAGTTTTTTATTTTTTTATTAAATCATAACTGTGTACATTGGTGCAATCATGGGACACAATGTGCTGACTTCATATACAATCTGAAATATTTTCATTGAACTATTTAACACCCAGTAATGTATTTTTGATGTTGCTTCAATTGCCCAGGGGGTCCTTCTCATAAAGTATTCTCCCAGGCCAATTTTTTCAAGTGTTTCCCCTGCACTCTCTCCAAGAATTTTTATAGTTTAAGTACTTTAACCAATGAGAGTCAATTTTTGTTAGAGGCGAAAGGTGTGGGTCCAGTTTCAGTCTTCTACAAGTCGCAGGCCATTTCAACCAGCACCATTTGTTAAATAGGGAATCTTTACCCCAATTTATATTTTTCATGGGATTATCAAAGATCAAATGATGATAAGTGTCTGGGTTCATTCTTGGTTTTCAATTCTGTTACATAAATCTACCTCTCTATAGACATGAACAGAAGCTTCTCTGAAGAAGACAGACACACAGTCTACAGACACATGAAAAAATGCTCATCATCTTTAATCATCAGAGAAATGCAAACCAAAACCACTTTGATATATTATCTGACTCCAGTAAGAATAGCCCACATCACAAAATCCCAAAACTACAGATGCTGGCATAGATGAGGAGACAAGGGAACTCTTCTGCCCTGCTGGTGGGAATGCAAGCTAGTATATTCCTTTTGGTAAGTAGTTTGGAGAACACTTACGGATCTAAATGTAGACCTGCCATTTGATCCTGCAGTTCCTCTACTACGTGTATGTCCAAAAGACCAAAAATTACTTGGCAAGAAAGATATTTGCACCAGATTGTTCAGTGAGCCCAATTCATAATTGCCAAGTCATGGAAGAAGCCCAAGTGCCCATCAACCTATGAATGGATTAATAAATTATGGTGTATGTATACCATGGAATACTATGCAGCATTAAAAAAAGGTGAAGGTGTTACCTCTTTTGTGTTTACATGGATGGAATTGGAAAATATTCTTCTTAGTAAAGTATCTCAGGAATTGGAAAAAATATCCAATGTACTCAGTACTACTATGAAACCAATTTATAATCACTCACACTTTCATATGAAAGATGAATCACAACTATAGCCTAGGATGAAGGAGGGAAGGGGAGGGGTATGGGGATGGAAAGGAAGGTAGGGAGGTTGATAGAGGGATGGTTAATGGTGGGAGCACACGTATGGAACATATTGCAAGGATACAAGTCAAATCTATCAAGTAGTGAACACAAATGCCTTAACACTGTGATTAAGTAAATGAGGTGAAAGCTATGTTAATTAGTAGGATGTAAGCACTCCAATTTGTACAAATAATCAAAACCTTGAGTCCCACAAAGACATACATGTATTCATGATCTATGTATATATGACTTAATAAACAACAACAATATAAAATAAACTGGAAACATGAAGAAAGAAAAGAAAGAAAAAGACAAAAAAAAAAAAAGAAAAGTAAAAAGAAAAATCTAGAAGAAAAAAATTGAAATAATAAGAAAAAAAGCCAAAACCAATATCAAAGCAGTGTATATATCTTGTTGAATATTGTCTGGGCAACAGGTGATCTTCTGGGGTATGAGATATTAATCACAATGCTGATACAGCTATACAAGATGGAGACTGGAGACTCATTTATCAAATCCTGCAGGGTTGAGAGACTTACTCTCTCTGCCAATTTAAAGGACACTTTATTTTTATTTTATTTTATTTTTTTTAAATAATTGTATTAAATCATAATTGTGTACATTGGTGCAATCAAGGGGCACAATGTTCTGACTTCATATACAATCTGAAATATTTTGGTTGTACTGTTAAAGATAGCCTTCATGGCATTTTCTTAATCACTATATGAAGACATTGATATTCTACATTTAATAAGTTTCACCAGTACTCTGCTAAGATGCACCATAGGTGTGTTCCCACTAATTGCATTCCCTCCCCTTTCCCCTCCCCTGCCTTTCCCTTTTCCCCGCATTCTTGTGCTATAATTGGGTTTTAGCCTTCATATGAAAGCTATAAATTAGATTCATATTAGGGCTGAGCACATTGGATACTTTTTCTTGCATTCTTGAGATACTTTGCTAAGAAGAATATGTTCCAGCTCCATCCATGTAAACACAAAAGAGGAAAAGTGTCCATCTTTCTTTAAGGCTGCATAGTATTCCATGGTATACATGTACCACAATTTATTAATCCATTTGTGGGTCGATGGGCACTTGGGCTTCTTCCACGACTTAGCAATTATGAATTGGGTTGTCATAAACATTCTGGTACAAATATCTTAATTATGATGTGATTTTTGGTCTTCAGGATATATACCCAATAAAGGAATTATAGGATTGAATGGCAGATCTATTTTTAGATCTCTAAGTATTCTCCAAATATCTTTCCAAAAGGAATGTACTAGTTTGCATTCCCACCAACA
>CAUYON010094188.1:0-11416 GCA_963573935.1 Arctocebus calabarensis | reverse complement strand
TTTCTTTCTTTCTTTTCTTTTCTTTCTTTCTTTCTTTCTTTCTTTCTTTCTTTCTTTCTTTCTTTCTTTCTTTCTTTCTTTCTTTCTTTCTTTCTTTCTTTCTTTCTTTCTTTCTTTCTCTTTCTTTCTTAGAGACAGAGTCTCACTTTATCACCCTCAGTAGAGTACTATGGCATCACAGCTCTCAGCAACCTCCAACTCCTGGTCTTAGGTGATTCTCTTGCCTCAGCTTCCCAGGTAGCTGGGACTACAGGTACCTGCTACAACACCCAGCTATTTTTTTGTTGTAGTTTGGCCAGGGCCAGTTCAAACCCACCACCCTCCGTATATAGGGCCAGTGCCCTACCCACTGAGCCACAGGTGCTGCCCTTCTTGATTCTTTTCCTTCTTTCCTTTCTTTCTTTTCCTTTTCAAGACAGAGTCTTTCTCTGTTGCCTAGCTTTCTCTGAAGCTAGAGTTTCATGGCATCAGCCTAGCTCACAATGACCTCAAATTCCTGAGTTGAAGCCATCCACCTGATTCAGCCTCCCAAGTACCTGAGACTACAGGAGCATGCCACCACACCTGGCTAATTTTGTCTCTTTTAAAGGCTGGGTCTCACTTTTGCTCAGGTTGGTCTTGAACTTCTGAGCTCAAGCCTCACAGAGTGCTAGGATTACAGGTGTGAGCCACCACACCCAACCATGGGCATACATGTTTTCATTTACTTGAGTAGTGCAACTGCTGGACTGAAAATGAGCAAAAGACATGAGGTGACATGGTAATGGTATGTTTAGTTTTCTAAGAAATTTCTGAAATATATTCCAAAATGACTATACCATTTTACATACCTATCATCAAATAGATGAAAGATCCAGTTTTTCCATATCCTCGCTAAGATTTGATATTATCACTGTTTTTTTAATTTAGCTACTCTACTAGGTGTGGGATACCTCATCATGGGCTTAATTTGTATTTTCCTAATGGCTAGTGATGTTGAACACCTTTTCCTCTGCTCATTTGCCATCCGTATGTCCTCCTTGGTGAAATGTCACCTCATGTATTTTGCTCATTTTCTAATTGAATTTAGAAATTTATATCTAGTTAAGAAATCATTTATATTGAAGACACAGTGAAGATATATTTAGATGTTCAAGGCTTCAGTAGATTTACAATTAAAAGGTTCTTTTTATAAAGGCTCTTGGAGACTCTTCTTCCAGCAAGAAGAAATATAATTTTAAAAATATACTCCAAGATATGTATTAGAGGGTGAATATAATCTAACAAGGTTTATTATTGAGTAAAAGAGTAAAAAGCAAAAGAATAAATACATGCTCAACCATGGGGAATTTAGTAACTGTAGAGGGGAGGGAGGCATGGAGTTGGGGAAGGTGCAATGGAAGGATTGTGGACCTGGATGTTGAGTCCCTGGGAAATGGAGTCCAGATGCTCCATTCTCCCATTTGCTAGCTGTGCCATGTCTCATGTACGTGTAAGGTGCCTGCAGTGTGGCAGTCAGCAAACATGAATTTTTTTTAAGAAAACACATACAATAGTCTCAACATTGTGGAGGTCAGAGTAAGTGGAATTTCAACTTCTATATGAAAGTAATGCATGCTTTATTACCAAAGTTTTGAGATACACAAAAATCAAAAGGTAGAATCCCCATGGACAGAAAAAAATGAAGCCCTCCCAGCAACAATGATGAGCTAAGCAAGCTGAAACTTGCACAGGTGAATCAGAAAGGATGCTGGTGACTGTGTTTCTTAGAAAGTGAAATCACGGACCATAACACAATCTGTCTCAAAACTTTCATAATGAGCTATGTAAATCTGCCTTTATTTAAATCCTCTAACCTAGCCTATCTTTTCCCTCCTTCTATCCCAGTAACCACATAAGAGTGAAGTGTGCCCATAAGGTACAGCGTTGGCACAAGATGGAATTAGGGAAGGAAGGCATAGAAACATCTATTTCAGGCTTAATTATTCAAGTAAGACTTCCTGGAGACTTGAAAAGTTTTGACTGCCATGGAAGGCAGAATGAGAAAGAATTGGAGAGGCTCTGGTGATACCAGGTGCTAATAATAGGTACAAGCATATATTCTCATTTTCTTTCCCAATAATCTTCTAGGTTCTACATTATTATTGTCTCTGTAGAATAGATGGATGGATAAAGAAGAGCTAGACAGCAATTAACTGAAGTTTTTCTGATAGGCCCCATTTTCCTGACTGTGGGAAGGAACTTACAACAAAGTGCCTAAAAAGGAATTTAACTTACAGATGTTGGGAAAGTTTGTTTTGTTGTTATTTGTTAGTTAGGTTTTTGAAGGCTCCCAATAGCTGTAATTGTTCATGAAATGATTTTAGACAAAGAAGGCAAGGAACTTATGGGGAGCCACCTTGGGCTGTGTAGAGTTAGTCTCTGTTTATTATGCAGGAGGGACACACTCCATCTATTTTCTGGATGTCTATTGAGAAAGGATTTTCTGCAGCTGCCTCTGCTCAGCAGGAAAACACCTTATGTCTGTCCTCTCCCTCTCCCCTTACCTTTTTCTACTTAACCCTTGAATTGTTTCCTATTAGAAAAGTCCCCTAATTGGAAGTTCTCTTCCAAAAGCCATTGGTAACTAGGCTTTGTCTTGACATTGTCACAAAGGTATTTTGGGCTAGGGGGAAAAGCACAGTTTGGGAGCAAGGCCACTGTGAATTTGAATCCAGCCTCAGCACCTTATCTCAGGTTCATAACCACTACAACCCTCAATTTTGTCACATATAAAATAGGAACAATGTTAGCTCAGAGAGATGGTGTAGGGATCATTGAGATAAAGTATATAATGCATAACAGCAGGCACAAAGCATAAAGCTCACTAAATATGCTCCTTTCATTTCCTAAAACATGGCAATGACTTCCTAAGGACAGAGGAAGGAGTTGAATCACACTCAGAGGACCCTGTAACAGACCCATGTCCAAATGGTATCTGTCAGGCCCACATCCCATCACAATGGTGTGAGGTGTTTGGGAAAGCAGCTCCAGATGATTCTTTATGCCGGGGTGGGTGGTCATTGAATAAACTGGGGATGAACCAGCTTCATTCCTTATCTGGCCCAAGTTCCACAACATTTTCTGCTCAAGGGAGGACTAATAATGAACCAAATCAATGAGATAATTTTCTTCAAAATCTGAAGCAGGTTGCTTGGGCGGGAAATGAGCCAAAGCATGTGAGAAGTAGAGATGCCAAGTAACAAAGACCCTGTGAGCCACAAGAAAAAGACTGAATCCATCCCAAAAGACAAAAGCTATTGTTGGAGCCACCTTGTTCCTTGACTGGCTGCCCAGATCCAAGTGTTTCCTAGCCAGACTTGGCTAGAATCAGTCTGTTTATTGGAACCAAGGAAACTTGCATGTATCTTCTGTAACATACCTTAATGGAAGGGGATGCAATCGGCCTTCCATATGTATGGGCATTGCATCCACAGATTCAACCAAGTGAATGAAAAATATTTGGAAAAAAACAATAAAAAATAATACAAAAAGAGAAAATAATCCAAATTTTTAAAATACAGTATAACAACTCTTTGCATAGCAATTAGATTGTCTTTAGTATTAAAATAATCTAGAAATTATTTAAAGTTTATGGGAAGAAGCGAGGATGTACACAGGTTATGTGCAAATATTACACCATTTTATATCAGGGACTTGACTGTCCTCAAATCCTGGTATCTGCAAGGAATCCTGGAATCAATCCCTCGTGGATAACAAGGAACAATTGTATAGAGTTTGTTCTCCTTTTTTTTAATTTAATTAATTAATTAATTTATTTATTTATTTATTTTGAGACAGAGCCTTAAGCTGTCACCCTGGACAGAGTGCCGTGGCATCACAGCTCACAGCAACCTCCAATTCCTGGGCTCAAACAAGTCTCCTGCCTCTGCCTCCCAAGTAGCTGGGACCACAGGTGCCCACCACAACACCCGGCCATTTCTTGGTTGCAGCCGTCATTGTTGTTTGGATTTGAACCTGCCAGCTCAGGTGTACGTGGCTAGTGCCTTAGCCCATTGAGCCACAGGCGCCAAGCCTGCTCTCCTCTTTAAAATAAGTAGGTGCACTTTTCAGGCTGAGCAGTAACTAACTTATCTGTAGAGGTATATGGTGAAATGACCAGGAACCACTGATAGGAAAATACGTGTCATTGGAGCAATAATATGATCATTTCTAAACAGAGGTGCTGAGCTGTGGATTTTTATCCAGTTGTGTTTGGACCCAGCACCTGAATTCCATCCTCATTCTCAGAGGTACCCACTCATGGCACCCACGACAGTGAGTACTCATGGTAGGCAGGGCACAGCCAATCATAACAGAGATGGCCTCTCTTACTACCCTCTTGCAATGAGTGGGAAGAACATGACCTCAACACAGACAACTGAGGACTCCCATAAGGATTCAGAAAGTTAACTGAGGCTGGGCATAGTGGTTCATGCCTATAATCCTGCTGCTCTCACAAGCTGAGGTAGGCCAATTGCATGAGCTCAGCAGTTCAAGACCAGCTTAAGCAAAAGCCAGACCCCATCTCTATTAAAAATAGAAACATTAGCCAGGCATTGTAGTAGATGCCTGCACTCCCAGCTACTCAGGAGGCTGAGGAAGGAGGTTTACTTAAACCCAGGTGTTTGAGGTTGCTGTGATCTATGATACCTGGCACTCTAGCTTTGACAACAGAGTGAGACTCTGTCTCAAAAAAAAAAAAAGTTAAATGAGTAGTAACAGGTACGTGAAAAAATGTCATTGCATTAGATGGCATTAGATGCCACACAGAGCACTGACTGCCAGAAGGGAGGTTGTAGTGGGGGAAGGGGCTCAGAGTGAGGGGACACTAAGCAACAGTGGGGTACAGTGGGATGTTCAGGAACAGTGGAGATATGGGGGCTGTTTAGGAGCAGTGGGGATACAGGGGGGCAGTGAGTAGCAGTGCAGATACAGAGGGGCATTTAGGAGCAGTAGGGGTACAGGGCGCATTGAGTAGCATGGGGGTAGAGGGGCATTTGAGAGCAGTGTGGGTACAGCGAGAGGTTGAGAAGGGATAAGCACATTCATAGATTCCTTAGACAAACTATCTCTAATATATTTTTTCTTTTTTTCAAAATACATGTTTCTGTATTTTCTTAATTATTATGCATGATTTTATTTTTCCAACAGTGTTCTTGCAAACGTAGTCTTGAAAACAGCCCTGCTGTGTCGTACTGGCCAAGTCCTACAGCATGAGGATCCCACCCATGCTTGATGTCAGACCATAGGTATGACTTCACTGAGGCTACCAATGTGGGGCTGCTGAATGCAGAGCCGGGATGAGATTCTGACCGTTGGCTGGCGTGAGCCGACCATAATGCTCCAAGGCGTACTTTCCCTGAACAGATGACATGTCAGAGGCTCAAAGAGTCCCTAGAGAGGCCTTCGTTGGTAGAAGATAAAAGCTTGACTTCATTGCCCTAGAAAATACAGAACAGTTAATAATGCAAATAAAAGCAAGTGTGGAAGGTTCCCACTTCCAAGATTGGGTGATGTCACTCCTTCACATCCATCATCGAAACCACAGTTCCTTCCATCTCCCATCTCCCCCTAATGGCCAGTCCTGGTCATCTCAGTTCCAAGTATCTAGCACAGACATATGATACCCAATAACAAGAAGAAAAGGAATCATTTTCTCTTAGGAATCTTTTTATTAGAATCAGATTTTGTGGGGTCTCGGTGTGTGACACACCTTTTGGGGGCAAGACACAATTATAAGAGGGACTTTACCTAACAAATGCAATCAGGGTTGACTGGTTTTTTGTACCCTTGATGAATCCCCAACAATTAAAAAAAAAAAAAAAAGAAAATCTAGTTTTACTATCTCTGCACACTGGTATTTCACTGGGCTAAGGGAACACACATACTGCTGACATTCAGAGAAGATGGGATTTTTCCTCCTTTGAAAGAACATTTTCTTTGTTTTCACCATCATTTTCACCAATGTTTATTGATCTTTTGGCAGCATCCTAAATGTGCCCAAGTCTCTGGAACACATGAAGACTAGTGTTGTGGAGGATGGGAAAAGCCCCAGCACTCATCCTGTTTTTGTCACTAGCCATGTGACTCTCTCTTTTGGTTGTAGATTGAAGAGATTAGAACAGCTGAGGTATTGCATTTTATGACTTTATATATCTGTGATTAAACTCGTTGTAAGATCTTAGAAATGTAAGTCCAGATAATGGAAAATGAAATATTGAATGTAGAGGTGTGTCAAATCTCACCTTCCTTTCTCTCCCTTCCCCTCACTAACCCTCTCCCAGTTCTGTGAAAACTTCTGCAATTAAAAAAAAATTTAAACACATGGGAGTATATTAGTCACAAAACAAAACTTACCCAAAAGTGTTTGTAAGCTGTGAATAAGAGGAGAATGGTGCTGTTTGTTGGAAGCTGTGTGGAAGCTGGTGGAGGAAGCCTCCAGTCACTATTGACATTCTGCACTGTCCTCCCTTTATGTGTTGTTCATAATTGTGAATAAGGAAGCTCTAGGGCATTCATTTACTTACTCTGCTGCTAATGGAAATAAAATGAAATAAATGACTCCAATATGATGTGGCAGGATTGTAGAGGGCCACCTAGCAAGTTCGCCATTGCTGGTACTTCCAGACCCCCACGAAGCTCTATGTAATCTGCCTTGTCAAGCGGCATGCTTGTACAGACACCCCAACTCACTGGCAGGCTTCATCCCTGGCAGCTGAAAGGGAGGCAACTCTGACAACTCAATGTAGGAAGTCCTGTTTGCAGACAAGGCTTTTGGGGCTGAGGCAGTGTGATGGTGAGCAAATAATGGGGCTTCGACATCCTAGTGATTTTGGGTGTAGGAAATTGCCATTGTTGAGCCCCTACTGCAAATTACCTTTACTACTCTCAATCACCATAAGCAATGTGAAACCCATTACACAGGTGTAGAGACTCAGGGGCATTCAATGTTTACCCAAAGTCATCCTACTAACCTAAAGTTGATTCAGAGCTGACCCACTGGAAAGTCTCCATTGCTCACCAAGTTTAATCCTAGGATGGGACCTTGGGGGAAAAGATGAAGTTACAGAGAGCTATGAGGGGGTTGTCACCCAAGAATCAATTGGTGGACCATAGGAATACAGGAGCTGTCTCAGGGATAAGATCCAGAGAGAACAGTATGAGCCCAGACCTAAAGATGAAGACTTACCAGTTAGTTAGGGGAAGAGGATCTGGCAAATAAAAAGGAACCAGAGGGAGAGAAGAAAGTCCAGAAGAAGAGAGTTTTAGTCACTTTCATTTTGATTTTTCAAATGGGGGGGAATGATTGGACCAATTTTTCATCAAGCCATTTCAGATAAGTGCTAGTTTCATGAATTTAGAAACAGATGGCTCCAGAGCTTAGGCAGGTGAGCATAACCAAATGGTATGGCTGGCAATAGGGAAAGGTAGGGACTGCAGAGAACCTGTATCTGTCAAAAAGGGGCAGCCCCGCCCATAGCACAGTGGGTAGGGTGCCAGCCACATACACCGAGGCTGGCAGGTTGAACCCAGCCCGGGGCTGGTAAACAGCAATGACAACTGCAACAAAAAAATAGCCAGGTGTTGTGGAGGGCACCTATAGTCCCAGCTACTTGGGAGGCTGAGGCAAAAGAATTGCTTAAGCCCAAGTGTTTAAGGTTGCTGTGAGCTGTGATGCCACAGCACTCTACCTAGGGTGACAGCTTGAAACTCTGTCTCAAAAAAAAGGGGGGAGCAGCCAGTGCCCAGGAGGAGCTAGAACTTCAATTTTTTTCATGTTCAACAAAACAACAACAGAACAGTTTCATAGCTTAGAAGCAGCCTAGAGGCCATTAATCTGCTGATTCTGGCCTATCCAATACACTCCTACCTCTAGGAAATATCAGCCCCAAGACTTCTCAGATTCTGGGGAATCCCAGAGCCTACAGCTAAATACTAGTTTTTCACATATACCCTTTAAATTAGAGGAAAAAATTCATACGTTAATTCCGTGACATGATCTGACTTGGCAAAGCAGAGCATTGCCGTGAAGTAATTAGCATTAAATCATAATTCTACCCCCAAAAAGGCACTAATGAGGAATAAATGTTAGGGTGAAGGTCAAAGGTAACACTCCAATGGCAAGTTGGTGCCAAAGGCTGGGAACAGGGAATTTTGAACAATTTTGTGAACAAGAATGTGATAAGAGAGGATAAGCACAGGTAACAGTAATAAGCATAGGCAATAAAGCACTTTCATTTTCCTGTCAACTCTCTCCCTTAGTAAGCATATTCAGGTAGAAAAATAACTCACTGCCCTTTGAACCATCCAAAATATTTTTAAATTTCAAAAGATTAAGATGGTATTAATGTTTTTGTTACATGGATACCCTGTATAATGCTTAAGACAGGGCTTTTGGTGAGTCTGACACCAGAGTACTGTTTGTTGTTCCAATAGGTAAGTTTTTATCCCACATTTTCCCTCCCACTCTCACCCCTTCTTGGTTTCCAAAGTCTTTTATATCTCTTTGTGCCCATGTGTACCATAGTTTAGCTCCAACTTATTAATGAGAATATATGGTATTTAGTTTTCCATTCATGAGATACTTCACATAAGATACTTCACTTCCATCCAAGTTGCTGCAAATGACATTATTGCATTCCTTTTTATGGCTGAGTAATACAGTGTAATGTGTGTGTACATGCATACATATGTGTGTGTATGCGTGTGTGTATACACACACCACATTTTCTTTATCCACTTGTGAATTGATGGGCATTGAATTTGGTTCCACATCTTAGCAATTGTAACTTGTAACCTGTAACTTGCTGAATAAACTTTCAAGAGCAGGTCTCTTTTTAAAAAAAAAATGACTTATTTTCCTTTGGGTAGATACCCAGCAGTGGAATGGCTGATTGAGTAGGAGGGCTACGTTTAATTACTTAAGGAATTTCTGACTGTTTTTCATAGAGTTGTACTAATTTGCAGTCCCATCAATAGTGATGGATTCTCTCTGCATCCATGCCAGTATCTATTGTTTTTTGCCTTTTTAGTAATGGCCATTTTGATAGGGGCAAGATGGTATTTCATTGTAGTTTTAATTTACATTTACCTGGTGATTACTTTGGTTGAATATTTTTTTTCAGATGTTCATAGGCCATTTCTCTATTTTTCTATTGAAAATTTTCAGTTCATGTCTTTTGCTAAATTTTTGGTGGGGTGGCTTTTCTCTTGCTGATTTGAGTTCTTTGTAGATATGGATATCAGAATACATGTATCAGGATGTACAGTTTGTGAACATTTTTCCTATTCTATTCACTCTGTTGATTATTTCCTTTGCTGTGCCAAGATTTTTGATTTAATTAAGTCCCATTTCTTTATTTCTGTTTCTGCTGTACTTGCCTTTTGGGATTTTAGTCATAATTTTTTTGCCTAATGTAGAAGAGGGGTCCTGTTCCATTCTTCTGCCTGTGGCTATTCAATTTTCCCAGCACCAGTTATTGAATAGGACTTCCTTTCCCAGTGTGAGCTGTTGTCTGTTTTGTTGAAGATCTGTTGGTCATGGCTATTTGGTTTTATTTCCAGGTTCTCTATTCCATTTCATTGGTCTATGTCTCTACTTTTATGCCAATACCATGCTGTTTTGGTTATTATAGCCTTGTAGTATAACTTGAAGATAGGTAATGTGATGTTCCCTCATTTGTTCTTGCTTAGGATTGCTTTAGCTATTTGGGGATTTTTGAGTTCCAAATGAAGCTTAGAATATTTTTTCTAGGTCAGTGAAATAATTCATTAGTATCTTAATGGGAATTGTGTTGAATCTGGAAATCACTTTGAGCAGTATGGACACTTTACTGATGTTGATTGTTTAAATCCATGAGCAAGGGATGTTTTTCTACTTTTTTTGGTCATTTGTGATTTCTTTTATCAGTGTTTTGTAGTTCTTCTCACAGAGACCTTTCACCTCCTTCATTAATCATATTTCTAAGCATTTTATGTTATTGTGAATGGTATTGAGTCTTTGATTTGACTCTCAGCTTGACTGTTATTGGTATGTAGAAATGCTACTGATTTGTTGATTTTGTAACCTGACACTTTCCTGAATTTATCAATTCTAGGAGTGTTTAGGTGGGGTCTTTAGGGTTTTCTAGATATAGGATCATATCATCAGCAAATAGAGTAATTTGACCTTCTTTTTTTTTTGAGACAGAGCCTCAAGCTGTCACCCTGGGTAGAGTGCTGTGGCATTACAGCTCACAGCAACCTCCAATTCCTGGGCTCAAGCAAGTCTCCTGCCTCCGCCTCCCAAGTAGCTGGGACCACAGGTGCCCACCACAATGCCCGGCCATTTTTTGGTTGCAGCTGTCATTGTTGTTTGGCAGGCCCAGGCTGGAATCGAACTTGCCAGCTCAGGTGTATGTGGCTAGGCGCCCTAGCCCATTGAGCCACAGGCGCTGAGCCTAACTTTCTCTTTCCAGATTTGGATGTCCTTTATTTCTTTCTCCTGCTTGATTCCTCTGGTTAGGACTTTGACAGTGGACAGATTCCATGAATTGAATGACACTGGGGACACAAGATTTCAAAATCAATGGAAAATCAATGGGATACAGTACAAGCAGTCCTAAGGGGAAAATTTATACCCTTAAGTGCTCACATCAAAAAGATAGAAAGATCACAAAAGAAAAAAAAATGTAATGTCACATCTCAAGGAACTAGAAAAAGAAGAGCAAACCAAACCCAAATAGAGCAAAAGAAAAGAAATTATAAAACTCAGATTAGAAATAAATGAGATAAAAACAGAAACACCAAAGCAAACAACTCCCCCCAAAAAGATCAATACAAAGAAAAATTTATTCTTTGAAAAGATAAAAATAATTGATAGGACATTAGCCAGATTAACCAGAAATAGGAAAAAAAAGGACTTTGATGAGCTCAGGGAAAAATAAAACAGGAGACATCACAACTGATACCTTGAAAATTAAAAGTATTGAGGGGGGAGGAGCCAAGATGGTGGCCGAGTAACAGCTTCCTTGCAACTGGGCTCGGTGAGACTGGGGAGAGAAGACTTCAGGCATCTCTGGCTGATGAGATCTGCCCAGAAACATCCCTTTGAGGACACAGGGAGACAGTGTGAGACTTCTGGACCCCCTGAGGAAGGCAAAAGCAGTGGAGATCTGGCAAGTGGTTGCGTGTGTTCGTTCGGTCTAATCCTGCTTGCAGCTGTGACTACAGCACCAGTGAGATTGCAGACTGGAAAGGCCTTACCTGTGAGCTGTTTGGGTTTCTTTTGGACCTGGCACTTGGTTGAACTGCCTTGAGAGAACTAGGGCAAGAGTGCGGAGGTATTTGAGTGTTGTCTGGGGCTCCAGACTGAGCCACCGAGCCAGAAAGAGCTTCCAGTGTTTGGTTGTGGGCT
>CAUYON010094186.1:0-13615 GCA_963573935.1 Arctocebus calabarensis | reverse complement strand
AATTCCTCGTACCAGTTGCCTCCCAGGTAAGCTGGGATTACAGGCGCCCACCACAACGCCCGGTGGTCTTCTTTCCTGGTAGTAGAGACAGGGTCTTTTACTCTGGCTCACTCATGCTTATGCTTAAGCTGGTCTCGAACCGTGAGCAGTGGAAATCCACCCGCCTCGGCCTCCCACAGCGCTGGGACTACAGACGTGAGCCACCACGCCCGGCCTTAAATGCTGATTTTTCTTCCTCTTATTGTCCAGAGGAAAACCCACATGCAGCAAACTGTACATTTAAGAAGTAAACAGTTCTTGGCTCGGTGCCCCGTAGCTCAGTGACTAGGGTGCCAGTCACATATGCTGAGGCTGGAGGGTTTGAGCTCAAGCCTGGGCCTGCTAAACAACAATGACAACTGCAACCCAAAAATAGCTGGGTGTTGTGGCAGCTGCCTGTAGTCCCAGCTCCTCGGGAGGCTGAGGCAAGAGAATTGCTTAAGCTCAAGAGGTGGAGGTTGCTGTGAGCTGTGATGCCACAGCACTCTACCGAGGGCAACATAGTGAGACTGTCTCCAGAAAAAAAAAAAAAAAAGAAGCAAATGGTTCTTGACAAGAATTGCAGAAACAGCTCCTGCTGATTGCTCAGTTCCTGGACATGCACACTTGTTCCTAGGATCGTTGGCCCCTAGTTCAACAGTGGTGCCACTCCCGGGGAACAACTTGTTTTCATTGGGGTATTGAAATACAATATATGTCAGCCTCTCGTGTTCATGCTGGCCCTGCTCTCTCCATTTCCTCACCTCCTGCTCCTTCCCAGCCACAGCAAACTGATTCCTTCTCCCTACATGGCCCTTCCAGGCCACTGGTGGCCCCTTGTTACTAAATCTGCTCTGTTCCCAGATTACTTAATGTCTCAGCAGGATTCAACCCAGCTGCTTAGCATGTCTCTCTCCAAACACAGTGAACCCCCGGCTCCTGGGACTTCGGCTTTTCTGCGCTTCCTCCTCATCTCTGACTGCTCCTCTCATGCCCCTGGGCTGGCCCCTCATTCTCTGCCCTCCCTTAAATATGGGTACTCCTCTGGGCTTGGCCCTGAGCCCCTTCTCTCTTCCCTGTCCATTCTCTTCCCAGGCATGGGTTAAGACAAGCAAGGTGGGAAAGAAGCCAAGTTCCACTGGCCCTTCCCAGCCAAGGCAGAGTGCTGGCCTTTATGTTAAGTGGTTAGCAGGGGCAGGTTTTTAAAGAGAGAGGGGGTGACATGTTTGGCTTTGCATTTTAAAAAGATAGCTGGCAGCTTTTTCAGAGTATGGACGGGGGGCATCAAAGACACAGGGGCATGGAGCATTGATAAGACTGTGGCAATGACCCAGGGGAAATGACAGCGGCCTGGTCCAGGGAGGTAGCTGTGGAGATGTCAGACTGGGAAAGGACCAGGGAGCTCCTGAAGAAGTAAAACTGGGGAAATTGGAGTGTGTGTTGGAGACAAGAAGGTGGAGGAGAAGGAAGCAGCAAGGATTCCTGCTGGGCATCTGGCTCTGATAGATGGGGTGTTGCTCCTCAAGATGGGGAAGGTGGAGGACACCCAGGTCTCGGGGGAGGAGCACCTTGTGTGCTTCAGGAGCGTCAACTGCTCCTGCCAGAGGCCCTCAGACACACCCTGTGCAAATGGATCTTGGCATCATCCCTCCAAAATAGCTCCTCCTCCTGGGTACCTTTCCTCAAGGTGAGACGCCCCCAAATCGCCAAGCTCCAGACCTAGAGGTCAGAGGAGGGCCATGGTCAGAGCTCAGGTGCACAGACAAGGTACAAGTCACCAGCCAGGGGACGCATTGAATGGTACATCTGTCATGGACCAGGGAGAAGGCAAACAGTGATTAGGGAGGAGTTGAAATGAGCAGGAAGGCTGAGACAGATACTTTGTGGCCAGAATGGAGCTGGCTTCTCTGCCACTCTTGAGGATCCAGAGAGCAGCTCTGGATTTGATCAAAAACTGACTGATTCCTTCACCCGGAGCTTCATGAGAGAAGGGAAAGTAGACTTCAAAAATGTCAAGAAGTAGCCAGGTGAGGTAGCTCATGCCTGTAATCCCAGTACTTTGGGAGGCTGAGTCAGGTAGTTTGCTTGAGCTCAGGAGTTCAAGACCAGCTTGAGCAAGAGTGAGACTATTTCTACTAAAAATAGGAAAACTAGCTGAGCATTGTGGCTCTGTAGACTTCTGTAGTCTCAGCTACTTGGGAGGCTGAGGCAAGAGAATCACTTAAGCCCAAGAGTTTGAGGTTGCTGTGAGCTATGATGCCATAGCACTCTACCTGGAGTGAAAGAGTGTGAGTCTGTCTCAAAAAAAAAAAAAAAAAGTCAATAATTAACCAGGTGTAGTGGCTCATACCTGCAATCCTAGCACTTTGAGAGACCAAGGTAAGAGAACTACTTAAACCCAGGACAGCCTGGTAAACATAGAGAGACTCTGTCTCTACAAAAAGTTAAAAAATTTCTCAGGCATGGTGGCATGTGCCTATAGTCTCAGCTCCTCAGGAGGCTGAGGCAGGAGGATCACTCAAGCCCAGGAGTTTCAGGCTACAGAGAGCTACAATGATGCCACCGCACTCCAGCCTAGATGACAGAGCAAGTCTGGGGGTCTGCTTGGGTCTGACCCAAGCATGACGGAAGAATAGGCCGTGTGGACCAGGGTCTCTGGGCCTGCTGGGGTCAGGGGTCAGGGTGCTCATAAGTGGGTGTGCTCTGTTGTAGACAGCCTGGAAGTCCACCCCTGATGTGACTTTCACAGGTCCTCTGAGCCAAGACTGAGAGATCCTGATAAGAGCTCAGGAACAATTGCAATTTCCTGACTCAGCAATACTCCTCCCACCTGTGCATGAACCCCAACCTTACACAAACCACTCCCTCCAGGTTGAAGAGGTTCTCGGACACCTGAAGGCTTACTAAGTAAATTAGGGTTCATGACAGAATGTGATGCAACCATTATAAACAACACACGTGCCAAGTGTAAAGACACAGGGAAAGGCTTAGGATATAATGGTAGGTGAAGAAAGAGGAAGAGGCAGTCTTTATAGACAATAAAATCCTAACTGGATAAAAAGACACAAGGACAAAAGAACGAAAAGCAACGTTCCAAAATGTTGCAGCTGTGTTTCTAAGAGCCAAAATTGTTTTCATTTTCCTTTTTGCTATTCTGTAAATAGGAGGCCTTTCTAGTAAGCACTCTGAGGTGGCTAATCCAGTGCTTCAGTTCCTCAGATCACCATAAACAGGCCGAATATAATTGGCCCTTGAACAACACCGAGGTTGGGGTACCAACCTTCTGTGTAGTCAAGAATGTAACTTTTGACTGTTCAAAAATTTTTCTCCTAATAGTCTACTGTTGACTGGAAGCCTTGCCAATAACATAAACAGTCAATGAACACATATTTTGTATGTTACATGTGTAATTACTGTATTCTTATAATGAAGTAAGTTGGAGAAAAGAAATTGTTAATAAGAAAATCATGAGGGGGGTAGCACCTGTGGCTCAGTGGGTAGGGCACCGGCCCCATATACCAAGGGTGGCAGGTTCAAACCCAGCCCCAGCCAAACTGCAACTAAAAATAGCTGGGCGTTGTGGCGGGCGCCTGTAGTCCCAGCTACTCGGGAGGCTGAGGCAAGAGAATAGCCTAAGCCCAGGAGTTGGAGGTTGCTCTGAGCTGTGTGATGCCATAGCACTCTACTGAGGGCGATAAAGTGAGACTCCGTCTCTACAAAAAGAAAGAAAGAAAGAAGGAAGGAAGGAAGGAAGAGGGAGAGAGAGAGAGAGAAAAGAAAAGCAAATCATAAGGGGTTGGGTACAGTGGCTCATGCCTGTAATCCTGGCACCTTGAGAGGCCAAAGCAAGAGTATTCCTTGAACTGAGGAGTGTGACACCAGCCTGAGCAAGAGCAAAACCCTGTCTTTACTAAAAAAAAAAAAAAAAAAAAAAATAGTAGCCCATGCTTATATTCCCAGCTATTTGGGAGGCTAAGGCAGGAGGATTGCTTGACCACCGGAAGTTTGAGGTTGCAGTGAGCTATGATGATGCCACTGCACTCTAGCTGGAGTTACAGAGTAAGACTCTATCTCAAAATAGAAAGGAAGGAAGAGAGAGAGGGAAAAGAAAAAGAGAGAGAAAGAGAGAAGGGAGGGAGGGAAGGAAGGAGGAAGGAAGATCTTTACCATCCATTATGTGGAAGTGGATCACCATACATGTCTTTGTCCTCATTGTCTTTACACTGAGTAGGCTGAAGAGGAGGAGGAAGAGGTGGGCTTGGTTTTGCTGTCTCAGAGGTGGCAGAGGTGAATTAAAATCCTTGTTTAAGTGGGCCTATGCAGTTCAAACCTGTATTGCTCAAGCGCCAAACGTATATGGTTTATCGTCTGAACCAGGACACTTTTCAGAGTGAAAGGGGATTGTAGGACAATTGTCATAAGCCAGGACATGGGCAATAAACCATGACTTATGGTCACTCTTCCCAAAATCAATCCCAGCAGCATCTCTGCTTCCTCACCCCATGGGCTTGGTGGGAGATTCATAGCCAGTTGTGGGGAGTTGGGATTCCAATCCAGGCTGGGCTTGTTCTCTGCTCATAGCCACTTCAACAGAAAGTCAGTGGGCCACTGTGGGTCTCAAGTTAGGAACTAAGTATTGATTAGTTAACCTTTGTCAGATTAAAGAGGGAACTGTGCAGATATTTTCCTTGGGGGACCCCGACCAATCAAAGGACAACTGGTAAGCCCAGAGGAGCCGCCAACCAGAGACAGGGCAAGTCAGAGGTTGAGGCTATTCCCTAGAGAGGAGCCGAGAGGTATGAGAGTGCAGAGAGAACCACACAC
This sequence comes from Arctocebus calabarensis, assembly GCA_963573935.1. Taxonomy (NCBI): domain Eukaryota; kingdom Metazoa; phylum Chordata; class Mammalia; order Primates; family Lorisidae; genus Arctocebus; species Arctocebus calabarensis. The sequence goes on along the minus strand of CAUYON010094186.1, from coordinate 8,773 downwards.
TGAGAGACTCCATTCTGGGTACTGAGATAGGTCAGTCTCGTTAAATTCTACCACTCACTGAAAAAGTCTTGCTAATTAATTGCCATTTTATGAAGAGGCTAGGGCTCCAGGAGCTGAGGTGACCTGCCTCAGAAACCCAGGCTGAGTCAGAGATTGCCTACACCTTTGCTCAGACCAGATGAGAAGCTGGCCTTGCCAATCTTGGTCCAGCATAGAATAGGAACTCAACCAAAGTGCTTAGGAATGGATGGGCAGGCATGTGGCTGACTCGGTGGCTAGGTGGATGGATGGGTGACTGGATAGGTGGATAGATGGTCCAGATGGATAACTGGTAGTGTTAGGCAAATTACTCAGACAATTGCTCAAGCTAGATCTTGCAGGGGTTTTTTGGCCAGGGCTGGGTTTGAACCCGTCACTTCTGGCATATGGGGCCAATGCCCTCCTCTTTGAGCCACAGGTGCCGCCCTCAAGCTAGATCTTGAATGCAACCCACCATTGCTGGATCTGATCAAATCTTCAACCCCTTCCAAAAGCTCCCTTCTCATCTCACTGTGACTCTGGGCCCCAATTCAGGGTCCATAGGCCCATGAAAGAAAAGCAAGCTTTTCTAAGGCTCTCTATGACCCTCACTCTGAATTCCCCACTCTGGGTTTTAGGAATTCTGCACAGACATACCATCATTCACCCCCCAATCTAGGGATGTGACAGTCACATATTTCCTCTCTCTCCTTTCCTCCCTCCCTATCACCAATTCTAGCACCTGAGTATCACTGGGATGTATCTCCTCATCTCCATCCCTTCTGTTCCCATCTTTGCTCAGATCTCATCATCTCTCTCATCAGACCATTTCCTCTGCCTCTTTTTTTTTTTTAGACAGACTCACACTCTGCCATCTGGGTAGAGTGCCATAGCATCATAGGTCACAGCAACTTCAAATTCTTAAGCTCAAGTGATTCTCTTGCCTCAGCCTCCCAAGTAGCTGGGACTACAGACGCCCACCACACCTGGCTAGTTTTTCTATTCTTTTAGTAGAGACAGGGTCTCACTCTTGCTCAGGCTAGTCTCGAACTCCTGAGCTCAAGCAATCCCCCTGCCTCAGCCTCCCAGAGTGCTAGGATTACAGGTGTGAGCTACCATGACTGGTCCTCCTCAGCCTCTTAACTGTCCTCTCTGCTTCCAGACTCACTCCCTTTGACACATCCTGACCTCGCTCCCAGAGCCCATTCTAAAATGCAGAACAGGCCCTACCCAGGCTAGCTAGTGACCCCACCACAAGTTAACACTCTGTAGCCCTCCAAATTTTTCTCTGGTGTTCTCTCTATCACATACTCCCTCTCACTTGAGCTCCTACACCCACACAGACCCCAAGACACGCAGATGCAGGGCAGTGCCGTAGGCTGTTTAGGCCAATCCCTAGGGAGTTGTCAGGCCAGGAATGAGGGGAAGGGGACAGAGCCACAAACTCTCTTCTAGGACCCTGGGAACAAGGTGTCTGAGTAGCATCAGGGTCACTGGGACAGTGGGGACGTGGGGCTCAGGGAATGTATCTGTGCCCTTGCTAGGTCACAGTTGGGGCTGAATGTCTGTGTGGAAGCCTGACCACAGACCCCCCCTGCAGAGATGACGATTAGCAATTAACTGGGAGGAATCTGGGGGGGGGGTGAGGTTAATCAGGGAATAGAGGGAGGGCAGCTGGGGTTCTAGGGACTTTGCCCTTGACCCGAAGGTATAAAGAGGAGGATCCCAGTTCCTCCTCAGGGCCCTGAAGGTTTCCCTGAGCCACTGAGCAGGAGCTGAAACGCAGAACCCCAAGGTTCAGTATCAAGGTGAGTATTCAGCTCTGCATACTCCTCCACCCCAAGGACCCTTGGGATGATGTGTGGGGAGGGTGCTGAGGAAGACCAGGGCACCTTTGCCCCATCAGTCAAGAACTCCTGTGGTGGTGCAGGGGGGGTTAAAGCAAGGCCAGTCCTGATCTGAGCCTCTTTCACGGTAGAAAGGCTGTCGGTGTTTGTTTATTGCCTCTCAAAGGAGTAGATGGGGAAAGCTCACAGGTCTTTGGGGTTCAGGCCACAGAACACCCCAGCACCACCAGTGTGTACCTAGTCAGTCCCATGAGCACGCAGGTGTCCCTGATCCCTCTCTGCTCTCTGGCAGGCAAAGCTCCCCCTACCCAGACAGCCATGGCCCACATGTGCTGCCTCTGCTGTTTTCACTTTTCCTCCCCACCACCCTTGCCCAACTGCTGAAGTCGGCCTCCTCCCCCACAGGGCCTTGCACAGTCCCCCCCACCCTGAGCTAACTCCTACTCACTGTTCATCTCAGCCTGATTATCTTCCCTGCCCCGCCAGCCCACGCCCTGCCACCAGGTGCTCTGGTGGCACTTCTGTTACTGTGAGTTTACCTCCATTGCTGTTTTCCATCTATTTCAGGGATTATTTCATTTTTATCCATTCTTCCCATCAGACTTTGAGCTTCTTAAGGGCAACAGCTGTGTCTGCTTCTAGCTCTCAGCCTGGGATTGAACAGAAGCTCAATAATGTTTGCCATATGAGTGAATGAACAAATGCTCAAGTCTGTACTGGGCACCTGTGTGTGCGCCTTGGGGTGGGGGGTGTGGCAGTGGTGAGGTTAGAGGGTGTGCTTTGCTGGGTGTGCATGGGATCACACAGCATGGGGGGTGTGCACATGAGCATGTGAGTGTGGGTGCACCCTGGACACCACAGGTGTAATTCAGTGTTGTCGCGACCCCCTGACCTGCAGGCCTCACAGTGGGTGCTCAAGATGATGTCCTACGGAGAGAGGCTGGGGAGTCCAGCTGTCTCCCCACTCCCAGTCCACAGGGGGCACGTGATGCGAGGGGCTGCCTTTGCCTACGTGCCCAGTCCGCCAGGTGAGTGCTTGCCCACAGTTGCCCACAGCCTGGGTGGCACTTCTGTCCCCTCTCCCAGGCCCTGGGGCATCTGGGCTTCCTAAATAGTCTTCCTTCCAAGTTCTGCACAGGGTCCCAGGAACCTCTGCCTACACCTTCTCCAGCCTGGGCCCTCTGGCCCTCACCGATCATAGCTGTGCCTATGGGGAGGTCCTGGAGCTCCATGACCCACTGCCTGCCAAGCGGGGCCTGGAGGAGGAGCAGAAGCCAGGTGGGCCTGGGCAGGGGACAGCAGGAGTACTGGCAATTGCTGCCCTGGGCTCCTGCCCACTGTGCTCATGGCTGGCCTGCCTCCAGATCCCGGGCTAGTCTCAAAGCTGCGCCACGCTGGCACCACGCTGCTCAAGGTGCCACTGATGCTCGCCTTCCTCTACCTCTTTGTCTGCTCCCTGGATGTGCTCAGCTCGGCCTTCCAGTTGGCTGGAGGTAGGGCCAGATGGAGGCCCCAGGGAGGGGATCCTGAGGGACCTCAGACAACACCAGCCATATTCCTCAGGAAAGGTGGCTGGCGACATCTTCAAGGACAACGCCATCCTGTCCAACCCAGTGGCTGGGCTGGTGGTGGGGATCCTGGTGACAGTGCTAGTACAGAGCTCTAGCACCTCTACATCCATCATCGTCAGCATGGTCTCGTCTGGCTGTGAGTTGGCCCACCAGGGCTGGGGAAAGAGCTTGCGCAGGTGGTGCTGGGTAGTACTGGTGGCATCAGAGGTAGGAGTGCATATAGAGGCTGAGGGCAAAGGGCAGGCCTCTATCTTTCCACTCTCTGCCCTAAAGTATGGCCAAGAGTCTGAGCAGGAGGGGTTTCTCAAGGGCTGAAAGGATGGCAAACGAGCAGCACAGCCCAGGGAAAGCTTACCTCCACGTGGCCACTCAGTCACACCTCTATCAGTCAGGGAAACAAGCCAGAGAAGCCAAACCTGTAGGATATATATATGACTATGGCAAGGAACTGGTGTACCCAATTGTGGGGCTGGCTGGGCAGGGCGGAATCCATAGGCTGGGCCATCTGGAAGGGCAAGGCTGGAGCTCTCTGGCAGGAGCCGACACTGCCATGCACAGGTGGAATTTCTTCTTCCTCAGGGAAGCCTCAGCTCTTATTTTTTTCTTTCTAATTTACCTTTGACCAAAACAGAGAGAAGTGTCAATGCTGCTTGTAAGGACTCGTCCTATTGGCTGAGGCCCACTCAGGTTGTCAAAGATAATCTCCTTAAAGTTAAACAACTGTAGATATGAATCACTATAGTTGAGCCAACTGGACACCTAAAACAAATTCTCACACTTGGGTACACGTGTGTACACATAGCACAGATCTGTACTTGCATATAGACCATGAGCCCTCATAATGTGCACCCACACATGCACCTGTTCACACACTGGCACCATGGACAATGTGAACACATAAATGCCCAGCACACGCCCACATGAACCTGAGACACCTAAGCTAGGCAGTGTCAGCAGCACAAAAGGAACTGGACATGGCTAGCGGGCCTGAAAGGATCTATCGTGGGGCAGGAGCTTGGTGGTGTCCACCCAGTTTGTTAAGAGGCACCCTCTTCCACCAGTGCTGGAGGTGAGCTCTGCCATCCCCATCATCATGGGCTCCAACATTGGAACCTCTGTCACCAACACCATCGTGGCCCTGATGCAGGCAGGGGATAGGACTGACTTCCGGCGGTGAGAGGGACGGGGAGGGTGGGGACTGGTGTTTGAGGGAGGGCAGTCCCAGGTGCCAGTATCCCCAGGGTGAGCCCGCCCTGGCTCTGGCCTGCCCCATCATGTGGCTTCCCTGCCCAGGGCCTTCGCGGGAGCTACCGTGCATGACTGCTTTAACTGGCTGTCTGTTCTGGTCCTGCTGCCCCTGGAGGCTACCACAGGCTACCTGTACCATGTCACTGGATTCGTGGTGGCCTCCTTCAATATCCGCGGTGGGCGTGATGCCCCTGACTTGCTCAAAATCATCACGGAGCCCTTCACAAAGCTTATCATTCAGGTGGCTGCAGGGCCTGGTGTGGGGGCTGGGTAGTAAGCCCCCCGTCCCTCACCTCCCCCGCCCACATTTTGCCCACAGCTGGACAAGTCTGTGATCACCAGCATTGCCACTGGGGATGAGTCCCTGAGGAACCACAGTCTTATCCGGATCTGGTGCCACCCAGACCCCATGGAGGTTGAGACCCAGGCCTGGCCCCAGGTAAGAAGACTACCTCTTCAGACTGTGGGTTTTGTTGTCTGTTCAAAATGCTCCAGTTAGACCAGTGGTTCTCAACCTTCCTAATGCCATGACCCTTTAATACAGTTCCTCATATTGTTGCCCCAAATAGCAATGAAAATAATTATATGGTTGGGGTCACCACAACATGAGGAACTATATTAAAGGGTCACGGCATTAGGGAGGTTGAGAACCACTGAGTTAGACCTTGAAGATCATTTAGCCAGGACAGGGCAGATACAGAGTGGCACTTCTACTGCCGTGCATTCTTATCCCTCCCAACCACGTGGCTTTGGGCAGCTATCACCAGGCAATTAGAGCTGGCATGTAACTGATCCACCCAGCAGTTCTCAAAGTGCAGTCTGGACCAGCAGCAGCAGTACCTCCTGGGAACTCATTAGACTTCAACAAGCCTCTGGGTGTGCTCCACACTCAGATTTGAGAACCACTGATCTAACTCAACCCTCTGGTTTCACAAGTAGGGACACAGGCCCAGAGGAGCTGAGAAACTTGCCAGAGCTTGTCTTCCTTGTCAGGGCCTGAGGGCCCTGGAGGTGGGGGGGGGGGGTAGAGACACAGCTCTGGCATGTTTAGGAGCCTAGAAAAAGAGTGCTGTAAAGATACCCAGGAAGGCAGGATGAACAGGAAGGGACAGGTGGGCTGCATGGAAAATTCCTCAGAGGCACAACAGGGCACCTGTGCTGGCATTGGGATCCCTTTTCCTGGAGACTGCCTCAGGTGGACTTCCTCATCTTTCTGCACTGTTTCTGCTACTTCTGATACCTGGAAGATCTGTTTGGATTGGTTGGACACTCGTGAACAGCCTTTATGCCAGGCTGGTGAAGAAGAGAGCAATTAACACACTTTCTGATTCAGCCATAAAAAGGAAAACGCTTCGTCAAAATCATAATCTGCCATATTTGCTTCCCTTTAATTATTACATATGAGATGTAACTCCATTTAGAACAGTGTATAAGGAAATCCAAAGCCCACAGCACAAGCATGAGCCCTTCCCCCCTCCCCTTCACTTGCTACTTGATGCTACTGGACCTTGACCCTGGTGTGGATTGGAAACACTCATCCGAGGACTTTCCCAGCCATGATGCTCCTTTGCATCTAAAGTGGCTCCAACTCAGCTCTCTGAATGTTCAAGGCAGCCTGACATCAAAACGCCCCTGCAGGCAGCTTTTATGCTGGCTTTGTGACCTCTCTAATACATCAGCCACCTTCTCATGAGCTCTCTGGGCACTCTGAGTTCTCTGAATCATCACAAACCTCTCTACTTCACAGCAAATATGGAAGAGAAAGAAATTACACACCTGATCTTCACAAAAACAAACCACAGGATAAGAGCTCCGTTCTTCCCTTCCTCTGAGGTCCCTGCTGTCCACTTGCTGTAGCCTCAGGCAGGTCTCAGCTTGCAGCATACAACTCCTCACCTAACAGAATCCTCACGCAGTGTGGGCGAGGCGGACAAAAGGACCCCATTTTACAGAAGACTGAAGCTTGTTTAGGTAGAGAAACCCACCCGAGTTCACCTTTCTCCATGGCTACAGCTGCCAATTGCCTAAGCACCAGATTTTCCTCCCTTTACCAGGAAACCTTTTAATAGCAGTGGCAGAGTTGGATTTCTTTTGCATTGCAAAGTAGCTGTGGGGTGGGATTTGAGCTCCCATCCTTTCCCTGGAACTGTCCTTCATGGGAACATGACTCATGCAGCAATGGATGTTTGGTGTCTTGAGAAGTACATGGTGGGTCCTCCTGCGCTGAAGACTTGAGTCTGTCCTTTGGCCATGGTGTTTCCCTGTGCTTCCTTCCAACCAGCTCTCATTGTCTCCAGCTTTCACCATGCTAGACCTCACCTCTCCAGACCAGCTTCCAGGGAATCTATGCCACCAAGGAGAAGATGAGAGTCTGAGGCTCTCCAGATGGAGAAAGAAAAGCCAAAGGCAGTTTAAGTGTTCAAACATTTCTTGACATTCCTAGGGCCTGATACTGTCTTGGGAATTACCTTCTAATGTGGTCACGCTGTGGATTTTCAACCATACCTGCTTGGTTTAAACAAGGATATTTTGAGGACTTACAACCTGAGAAGTTGGACTGATCCCATCCCCATTTTATAGCTGAGGAAGGAAACTGAGCCTCAGAGAAGGGAGGGGATTCCCTGAGTCTATGTAATTGAGGTAGGATGAAAATCCTGGTGGGATTCTAACTCTCCATCTCACTGCCTCTCCAGGTCTGACATTCCACCATCTATGTCCATTTCCCTTTCTACCCATCAGTCCTGAATGCCACAGGTGATCACAGCCACCTGGAGACACCCCTCCTTTGGCAGCGGGTATTGCTCTAAGGAGGAGTTGTCCTCTTTACCAACAGATGGCGCTGCCGGCACACACTCTGTCTGCCCAGGGAACAAAACAAAGACCCTGGAGATCAGCTACCCCTCCTCTGGAGGGGGAATCTGGGCCTCCCTGCTCTTTATCTAGACTGCAGTTTCCGCTTTCTCCCTTTCCCTATAAAAGAGCCTCAGGGCCTGCTCCCTCTTCTCAGCTCCCTCCCTCAGCCTGGCATTGCAGTCCACCGCTGTCTGCCCATCCTGAGGCCTCTACACTCCTCCCCTGTACTTCAGGGTCTCTGGACTCCTTCTGTGCATTCAGCCAGGACCACATAATCCCAGGCAGGAATCTCAAGGTTCTAAAACCCCAGAGATCTTAGCCTTCAGCCTTGCCCTGTCTCCAACTCTGCCTGCCCTAAGTTGGGACCCCAGCAAAGTACTTCATTCTCCTCCAACCTCCCCCTAGGTCCCACAGATACCTCCTTCCCCAGCAGACCCCTTGGCCCAGCCCATGGTAGGGCAATGGGGCACAGGTTGGCAAGAACTCCATTAATCTCAAGAGTCATCTGCTTCTAGGGCTCCAAGCTGGGGGCCCCCAGGAAGGTCTGGCAAGCCTTCCCAAACAGGGTTGTCTAAGGAACCAGTGGTCCTGACCTAGGAGGTCAAGTTCACACACACCCTTCCCATGGTATGATCCTGAATGGGCCTAGGGAGACAGAGGGTCTGTTCTTTATTTGAAGATGCAGTTTACTAAGGCTTGCCATGAGCCAAGCCCTGAAGGAAGCACAACCTTTACAATAGCTCTTTTGCTATCCTGCTTCAGGGGAAAATAGGCTCAGAGAGGTGGCATGACTTACCCACAGTAGTTGGTAGAATTTGAATTCAGATCTGCCTGATAGCAAACACCTGGCTCGCTCTCTTATCGGCACAGTAATTATTATTATCACTTTCCCCACTTGCTTCTTGGTTTCGGCACATCAGAGATTTTTTCCTGGCTTCTTGGCCTGCAGTTCAGGCCCAGGCTTGATGGTGCCCTAAGGCCCTAATGGTGAACTGGGAATACAGACAGGCAAATTGCCCACTCAGGGGCACATTCCACTAATATAAACCCTGATTTTAAAACCAGATGTCACAAACAGTTCTTACCTCTGACATGTTTTTTTTTTTTTTTTTTTTTTTTGTGGAGACAGAGTCTCACTCTATCGCACTCGGTGGAGTGCTGTGGAGTCACAGCTCACAGCAACCTCCAGCTCTTGGGCTCAAGCGATTCTCTTGCCTCAGCCTCCCAAGTAGCTGG
>CAUYON010094180.1:0-29266 GCA_963573935.1 Arctocebus calabarensis | reverse complement strand
TTTAGGGTGTTATTTTATTATTTTTATTTATTTATTTTTTAGTAAATCATAGCTGCATACATTAGTGCAATCAAGGGGTACAATGTGCTGGTTTCATATATAATCTGAAATGTTTTCATCAAACTGTTTAACATAGCCTTCCGGTCATTTTCTTTGTTATTGTATGAAGACATTTGTATTCTGCATTTAGTAAGTTTCTCATGTACCCTTCTAAGATGCACCATAGGTGTGGCCCCACCAATTACCCTCCCTCCATCCAACCTCCCCTCGCTTGCCCCTATCCCCATATTCTTGTGCTATAGTTGGGTTATAGTCTTCATATGAAACCTATAAATTAGCTTCATAGTAGGGCTGAGTACATTGGATACTTTTTCTTCCATTCTTGAGATACTTTGCTAAGAAGAATATGTTCTAGCTCCATCCATGTAAACATGAAAGAGGTAAAGTCTCTATCTTTCTTTAAGGCTGCATAGTATTCCATAGTATACATGTACCACAGTTTATTAATCCATTCGTGGGTCAATGGACCCTTTGGCTTCTTCCATGACTTAGCAATTATGAATTGGGTTGCAATAAACATTCTGGTACAGATATCTTTATTATGATGTGATTTTTGGTCTTCTGGATATATAACTAGTAAAGGAATTATAGGATTGAATGGCAGGTCTATTTTTATATTTCTAAGTATTCTCCAAACATCCTTCCAAAAGGAATATATTAGTTTGCATTCCCACCAGCAATGTAGAAGTGTTCCCTTTCCCCGACATCCATTCCAGCATCTTTCCAAAACAGTCATATTAGCTTGCATTCCTACCAGCAGTGTAGAATCAATCCCTTTTCTCCACATCCACACCAAGTGTAGTTTTGGAATTTGTAATGTAGGCTAATCTTATTGGAGTTAGATGATATCTCAAAGTGGTTTTAATTTGCATTTTTCTGATGATTAAGGATGATGAGCATTTTTTTAATGTGTTGTAGGCCATGCACCTGTCTTCTTCAGAGAAGTTTTTATTTAAGTCTCTTGCCCACATTGAAATGAGGTTATTTGTTCTTTTCTTCCTGATTGATTAGTTTGAGTCTAGTTATAAGACCTTAGTCAGAAGCATAACCTGCAAAAATCTTCTCCCAATATCTTCCAGTGTTTTCCCAATTCTTTCTTTGAGAATTTTTATCATTTCATGCATTAAATTTAAGTCCTCTATCCTTCTTGAATCAATTTTTGTGAGTGGAGAATGGTGCAGATCCAGTTTCAGTCTTTTAAATGTGGATATCCAATTATCTCAGCACCATTTATTGAATAGGGAGTCTTTCCCCCCAGTGAATGCTCTTGTTTAGTTTATCAAAGATTAGGTAGCTGTAGGTTGTTTGTTTCATTTCCAGGTTTTCTATACAATTCCAGCTATCTATGTCTCTATTTTTGTGATAGTACCATGCTGTCTTGACCACTATGTCCTTGTAGTACAGCCTAAAATCTGGTATGGTGATACACCTGGCTTTGTTTTTATTAGTAAGAACATCTCAGCTATACGTTTTTTTTCTGGTTCCATACAAAGCAGAGAATCATCTTTTCCAAGCCTTGAAAGTAAGATGTTGGTATTTTAATAGGGATGGCATTGAATCGGTAAATTGCTCTGAGAAGTATAGACATTTTAACAATGTTGATTCTTCCCAGCCTTGAGCATGGTATGTTCTTGCATTTGTTAAAGTCTTCTGCTATTTCCTTTCTTAGGGTTTCATAGTTTTCTTTATAGAGGTCTTTCACTTCTTTTGTTAGGTATATTCTTAAGTATTTCATTTTCTTTGGGGCTATGGTTAAGGGAGTTGTGTTCTTAACTATCCTCTCATCTTGGCTGTTGTTGATGTATACAAAGGCAACTGATTTTGATTGAATTGATTTTATATCCTGAGACATTATTCTATTCTTTGATGACTTCCAAGAGTCTTGTGGTTGAGTCTTTGGGGTTCTTTTCTTTATAGAGGACTTTCACTTCTTTTGTTAGGTATATTCCTATGTATTTCATTTTCTTTGGGGCTATGGTGAAGGGAGTTGTGTCCTTAATTATCCTCTCATCTTGACTGTTGTTGATGTATACAAAGGTAACTGACTTGTGGACATTGATTTTATATCCTGAGACATTATTGTATTCTTTGATGACTTCCAAGAGTCTTGTGGTTGAGTCTTTGAGGTTCTCTAAATATAAGATCTTATTATCACCAAAAAGGGAGAGTTTGACCTCCTCTGCACCCATCCTGATGCCCTTTATTTTCTTGTCTTGCCTAATTGTATTAGCTAGAACTTCCAGCTCTATGTTGGAGAGTAATGATGACAGAGGACAACTTGTCTGGTTCCAGATCTAAGAGGAAAAGCTTTTAGTTTTACTCCATTCAGTAAAATATTAGCTGTGGGTTTGTCATAGATAGCTTTAATCAGTTTAAGAAATGTGCCACCTATACTTATACACCTCAGTGTTCTAATTAGAAAAGGATGCTAGATTTTATCGAATGCTTTTTCTGCATCTATTGAGAGGATCATATAATCTTTGGTTTTGCTTCTGTTAATACGGTGAATAATGTTTATGGACTTGTGAATATTAAACCAGCCTTGCATTCCTGGGTTAAACCCTACTTGATCATGATGTATGACTTTTTTGATGTTAAGCTATAATCTATTGGCCAAGATTTTATTGAAAATATTGGAAGATATTGGCCTGGGGAAAGACTTTATGAGGAAGATTGCCATGGCAATAGCAACAACAGCAATAATAAATAAATGGGACTTAATGAAACTGAAAACCTTCTGTATAGCCAAGGAGACAACAACCAAAGCAAATAGACAACCTACTCAATGGGAAAAGATATTTGCATATTTTGAATCAGACAGAAGTTTAATAACCAGGATCTATACAGAACTTCAATTAATCTATAAGAAAAAAAATCAATGATCCCCTACATCAATGGGAAAGAGAGATGAATAGAATCTTCTGTAAAGATGACAGACAAATGGCCAGTAAACACATGAAAATATGCTCATCATCCCTAATTATTAGAGAAATGCAAATTAAAACCACCCTAAAATATCATCTAACTCCAGCGAGAATGGCCTATATCACAAAATCTCAAAATTGCAGATGCTGGCATGGATGTGGAGAGAAAGGAACACTTTTATTCCTCTGATGGGACTGCAAACTAATATAACCTTTTTGGGAGGAAGTATGAAGAAACCTCAAAGAACTCAACCTAGACCTCCTATTTGATCCCGCAATCCCATTACTGGGCATCTATCCAAAAGAAAAAAAAACTTTTATTATAAAGACACCTATACTACGTTGTTTATCACAGTCCAATTTATAATTGCTAAAATGTGGAAACAGCCAAAATGTCCTTCAACCCAGGAATGGATTGCTAAGCTATGGTATATGTATACCATGGAATATTACTCAGCCATCAAAAAAATGGAGATTTTGCAGCATTTGTAGTAACTTGGATGGAGGTGGAATACATTATTCTTAGTGAAATGTCACAGGAATGGAGAAGCATGAATCCTATGTATTCAACTTTGATATGAGGACAATTAATGACAATTAATGACTCAGTAGGGAGTAGGGGAAGGGGAGAGCAGACAGAGATAGAAGGAGGGGGGTGAGGGAAAGAAAACAAAAACAAAGAATAGAAAATAACGACTAATTCTTACATAAACTGGATTCAATTTTGACCAAAGTACATTACTTAAACATTAATTTTTTATTCAACTTGTTAATATGTTGTTTAGGATATTGCATCCTCATTTATAAGTGACATATGTTTGCAATTTCCCTTTAAAACCATATATTTTCTCTAATTTTAATATCAGGTGTAACCTGATTAAGTAGAATGTTTTTTTTTTGTCTATAAGATTTGGCATGATCTGTTTTCTTAAATTATCCTTTACTTTTATTTAGAAATATTAGTTGTCTAATATTTAAGACTTTGGAAAAAAAGTAAGTTAACTTATGACTCCATACTGAGCCTCAGAGTTAAAGCATTCGATAATAGACATATTCTTATTTGACAATGTGAATGTTACTTTATTTACATTATTATTATTAATATTGCTTAATATTTCCATGCAGTAATCGTCTGATTTCTTTTCTGAATGTATTTATCTTCTTTCTTTCTTGTCAAGGTTTTTGTTTCTAGTCCTTATCTTAAACACTGTTATTGTTATTAAATATTAAGTCTTTTTAATTCTGTGAAGGCAAAAAGTGGAAATCTAATAAACACAGAAAAGTGAAGGTTGATGACCATCTTCTTCTGGCTTGAAAAATGTTTCGGCTGAGAAATCTGCAGTCGTTCTGATACTTCTCCCTTTGTAGGTGATGCTTTTCTTACATCTGGCTGCTTGCAAAATTTTCTCCTTTGTCTTAACTTTGGCAAGGTTAACCACAATGTGTCTAGGAAATTCTTTATTTGGATTAAGTTTTGCTGGGGTTCTGAAACTGTCTGCTATCTGAAGTTCTGTATTTCTTGCAATGCTTGGGAAATTCTCCAAAATCTCTTGGAGTAAAACATTTGTACCTTCAGGGCCATCCTCTATCTTCAGGAATTCCTATAAGACAAATGTTTGATCTTTTGGAGTAATCCCACTACTCTCTCAGGGAATGATCAGTTTTTGATCTCCATTTGTCTGCCTCTTTGAGTGTTTAGAAACGTTCAAACACTTTGTCAGCAGTTCCAGAGATCATTTCTTCTGCCTGATCAATTCTATTGCTGGGGGATCTACTATATTTTGGAGTTCCTCAACTAACTTTTTCGTTTCCTTGAGCTCTGCTATGTGTTTTCTCATTATGTCCACATCTTTGGTGACTTGGGCTTTGAATTCATTAATTTTTTGAGATAGCTTTAGAACTACTTTTTGGAATTCAATTTCTATCTTATTTTCCATTCTATTTATCTTATTTGTAATCCATATTCTAAATTCAACTTCTGGCATTGCTGCCATTTGTCTGTGTATGACATCTTCAGTTGTATCTCCTTTGTCATTTCTTGGAGGGGTTGATCTACTCTGGTTATTCATGTTGCCAGAGCTTTTCTGTTGAGTGCACACCATGTTTATTTTCCACTGTTTGATTATTAGCTCTAGTAGGGTGAGATTTAATTGGGGTTTCCAGATAGTAGAGACAGCCACTTACCAAAGCACTAGGCTCTGTAATTGTGGCTTATGTCCTACAACGTTTCAAAGCCCCCTTTTAGAGTTTTGGCTGGAGACTCTGAGGACCTACTTGGTGAGATAATGCAAACTAGCTCTGTTTTGATATCCATCAACCTCTACCCTATCCTAAGAAGCCTCAGTATTAGGTTTAAATCTTGACTGTGAGGAGATACAAACAGCTGTGTTACCCAGTCCCCACCCTTCAGTTCTTTTCTGCTACAGAACTTTGAAGGTCAACTTCAGAATGTCCCCAAGTGGACAGCCCCAGACATGGGTTCCAATTAAATTGTCTCAGGCAGTGCAGACCCTGCTCAACAGAAAGGGATTCAAGGGTCTGCAACAGCACAATTGGAGTCAGAGATCCACACTCCTGCCCTCAGACACAGTCCATACTGTTGTCCACTTCCCTGCTCACAGACCCAGTTGGAGTCAGAGGCTATGCCCCTGCCCACCAAACTCAGTCCACACCCAGCTAGCCTCTATTTGTCAGACCAGCTGGCATCAGGGTACCATGCTCCCACCTACCATTCTCAGTCCACTGCCTGGCAAGCCTCTGTTTGCAGGCTCTGTTGGAGTCAGGGCTGTCCTCTAGTCTTAGTCCACACCCAACTAGTCTCTGCTTGCCAGACCAGTTGGAGTTGGGACCACACCCCTATCTGCCAGTCTCAGTCCACTTGTGAAGGAGCAGATATAACACATGCTCCCTTGTGCTTTACCCTGAGACTGAAGACCAACCACCTTTCTCACTTGGTGTGGAATCTGAGCACAGGAGGAGTCTCAGATGTCATAGGAACCACCAGAAAAGTCTTTGAGTTGTTGCCTCAGTGGGACCGAGGTAAGTGGGGAGAACTTCTGCCCCACAGTCTCTGCACTGCTGAGACAATCCCCCACCTGTGTGACTGAAGAATAACAGTCACAGTCTTGCAATCTACCACACTGGTAGAATGGCCATCCATCGGGAGCAGATCTGTCCCATAATGCCCAGATCCAGGTCTAAACCTCTTGCTGTGCCTAAGCTCAAGGCTTTGCCCTTGAAAGTCCAAGGCCACACCAGGGCTATGACACCACTCTCAAGATTTCAGAGTTGAGCCTATGCCCTAAGACACAACCACTCTGTCTCCATCACTGTTGCTGGGCCTGCCAAATCATCTTGCTTCATTTACCCTTCCCCCTACCTGCTCTGAACAGACATTTCTTCTGGACCTGGTTCATGCAAATGCCCACACCTTGGATATCCCTGACCATTGCCTGAGTAGACTCACCCAATGGCTGCTGTTACATCCACTGCATGACTCTATGCAGAACAATCTCCCACTGCAACAGTCATGGTGGGTAGAGTTATATCTAGTCCATAACTCAAATACTCAACAACAAGCTGGGGAACAATACTCCACTCTACATAAATTACATCCTTCTTTCTGTCAACTGAGATAACACTGGAGAACAGGTCAAAAACATGATGGCTGTTCTATATTCTTCCATGGTGCCTGCCCTTCCCTTGATAGGAGAGCATTCCAGAGTAGGCCACAAAATCTCCATTAGGGGCCCTCCCCTTCCCCTAACTAAACAAAAGAACTCCCTATAAAGAAGAGCAAACATCCTCCAATTCTATTAACTCAGAGCTGAAAGAAGAGGAGCCAGATGAGAAGAAATCAATAAAAGAACCCTGAGAACATGAAAAAAAAATAGTTCAACATCCCCACAGGATCCAAATAGAGACAGCAGTGGACTCCATCCACAAGGAAATTGATGAAATAACCAAAATGGAACTCATAATTTGGATGACAAATACGATGAATGAAATTAAAAAGAAAGTTGAAAACTAACAAAAAGAAGCCCCCAAATTTTCAGAAAATTAATGTAAAAGTCACTAAAGAGCTGGACAGCATAAAAGGGATATAATTTAAAGAAATGAAGGAGTCATTTAGGGTATCTCACAACACAGCATAAAGCATCAGTAATATATAAAACAAAGGATAAGAAAGAATCTTTGAACTTGTACACAAGAGCCTCAAGCTAACACAGTCATTTAAAGAGGCATAGAGGAGGAAAAAAAAAGACAGTGCAGTCACTTAGAGAAATATGGGACTATGCAAAGTGAACTGACTTGCAAATTATAGGTTTCCCTGAGAGAAAGAGCTAAAAGCATGGAAAGACAATTTGAGGAGATTATTGAGAAAAACTTACGTGATATTGCCAGAGATCCAAACATCCAAATATAAAATGCTCATCAAACTCCAAGAAGACACAGGAATCAACCTAGCCAATGTCAAAATAAACAGCTAGACATATGCAATAACTAACCTACAAAGTAAAATCTACCAGGCTAAGAGCAGACTTCTCAGTGGAAATCTTACAAGCCAGAGCAGAGTGGGCCCCATCTTCAATGTTGTTGAACAGAATAACTGCCAACCTATTTTATTTATTCTGCAAAAATAAGTTTCACTTTTGATGAAGAAATTAAGTATCTTTCAGAAAAGCAAACACTGAGGTAATTTGCCCCATCCAGAGCTTCCTGTAAGAAATATTTAGAACAGCATTATATGTGAATCAGCACAATAGCTACCTACCACTGTCAACTAATCCAGAAAAGTTAAAGCTCACAACTCTTACAAAACAATAGCACAAGAAGGAAAACAAAGCAATAAAGTATTATCCATCATGATGAACATAAATCATCCCACATATGAAATCTATCTCAAAATGTGCACAGTTTAAATGAGTCATATCACTCAAAAGACATAGGCTGGCTGACTGGATGAAGAAACACAAATCAAATATCTATGGTGTCCAGGAAGCATATCTAAACCACAGTGGAGCATAGAGAATCAATATGAAAGGATACAAAAAAATGTTCCATGCAAATGGAAAACAAAAGAAAGTAGTATAGCCATTCTCATATCAGATAAAATTGACCTAATCAACAATGATAAAGAAAAAGAGGTCATTATATAATAGTAAAGAGAACAATTCAACAAGTACTCGTAAAAATCCTAAATATATATGCACCAAATACATCAGCTTCCAGATATGTTAAAAAAAGTTTACTCAAGCTAAGCAAATAAATAAATACCAGCATCATAATTGGAGGATACTTCAACATATCACTGTCACAGCTGGAAAAATCATGAAGGCAGAAGATAAATAATCACTGGACCTAAACCACACCCTTTTCAAATGGGAGTAACAGACATTTAGAAAACAATTTATTCACAAACTACTGAATATACCTTCTTTTCTGCAGCAGATGTGATCTTATGCAAAATGGATCATACCTTAGGACACAAAACAGGCCTCAGCAAATTCAGAAAAATTGAAACCACACTATACATCTTGTCAAGCCATATGGAATAAAACTAGAAATCACAAGAGAAACACTCATCCTGGCACAATGTCATGGAAATAAAACAACCTGCTACTGAGTAATTATTGGGTCAAAATGACATTAAGAATTAAATTAAAAGATGCTTTGAACTGAAAAATAAAGGGGACACAAGATATCAAAATCTATGAGACTCAGCAAAAAACATTGCTCAGGGGAAAATTTATAGCCTTAAATACTTACATCAAAAATACAGAAATAATAAATTAACAATCTAATGTCACATCTCAAAGAACTAGAAAAAGAACAAGCAAACCAAACCCAAAGCCTGCAGAAAAAAAAAAATAACAAAAATCATAGCACATTAAAGGAAATGGAAAACAAAAAGAAAAATAGGAAACAACTAAACAAAAAATTGGTCCTTTGAAAAGATAAACAAAATCAACAGACCTCTTGCTAGCTTAACCAAGAATAGAAGAGAAAGGGTCCAAATAAGCTCAACCAGAAATAAAAAGGAGACATTACAACTGACACCTCAGAAATAAAACATCATTCATGAGTACTATGAACATCTCTACACTAATAAACTAGAAAACTAGAAGAAATGGAAAAATTCTCAGAAACACACTATCTTCCAAGACTCAATCAGAAAAATATATAACTCCTATATAAACCAATATTAAACAGTGAGATTGATGCAATAACAAAAGAATATTTTGACAACAACCACAAAAGCCCTGGATCATATGGATTCACAACCTAATTCTGTCAGAGATAAAAGGAAAAGCTTGTACCCTTACTACAAATATTATCCCATAACATAGAGAAGGAGGAAATTCCCCACAACTTATTCCGTAAAGCCAGTATCACCTTGGTAACAAAGTCAGGAAAGAACACAAGAAAAATGTAAACTACAGACCAATGACCCTAATTAACATGGATAAAAAATTCCTCAATAAAATACTAGCAAACAGAATTCAACAGTACATCAGAAAATAATCCAACATGACCAAGTGTGTTTCATTCTAGGAAGGCAAAGATGGTTCAACATATATAAATCAATAAATGTGACTCACCACATAAACAGAAGCAAAAGCAAAGACTACATGATCATCTCAATAGATGCAGAAGAAACATTCAACAAAATTCAGTACCCTTTCATAGTAAAAATCCTCAACAACTAAAGCATAAGAGAAACACAACTCAAAATTATAAAAGCTTTATATGATTCAACCATGACCAATATCATGCTGCATTAGGAAAAGTTGAAAGTATTATTGTCCCCAAGGTATGGAATAAGACAAGGGTGCTCACTTTCACCACTTCTATTCAACATAGTGCTGAGAGTCCCAGCCAGAGCTTTCAGGCAAGAAATTGAAATTTAGAGTATATATGGAAAGAGGAGGACAAACTATTGCTTTTTGATGTTTATATGATCTTCTGTCTAGAAAACCCCTAAGACTCAAGCAAGAGACTCCTGGAATTGAGAAATAAATTTAGCAATGCCTCAGGTTACAAAAGTAAGGTACACAAATCAGTAGCACTTATACATACTCATAACAGTCAAGCTGAGAGTCAAATCAAAGACTCAATAACATTCACAATAACTACAAAATAAGTAATATGCCTAGGGATACACTTAACCAATGAGGTGAAAAGTCTTTACAAGGAGAACTACTAAGCACAATTGCAGAAGACACAAATAAATGAAAAAACACCACTTGCTCATGGATCTGTAGCACTAACATTGTTAAAAATATTCCTACTACCCAAAGTGATTTACATATTGAATGCAATCTCCATGAAATTACTAATATAAGTTTTCACATATCTAGAAAAATTAATTCTTTGCTTAGATTGGAACCAGAAAAGAGCCTGAGTAACCAAAGCAATCTTGAGAAAAAAACAACAAATCTGGAGGCATCATATTACTAGACTTCAAACTACATTACAAGCCTATAGTAACCATGTATGGTATTGGTACAAAAAAAAGAGACAGACCAATAGGACAGAATAGAGAACTCAAATATAAAACCATCTACCTACAGCCAACAGATATTTGACAAAGCAGAGAACTACACATGTGGGGAAATAAAGATCTATTCAATAAGTGGTCCTGGGACAACTGAACAGCTCCATGCAGAAGAACAAAGCAGGATCCCTATCCCCCAACAGTCTCAAAACTTATTTCAACAAGGATAAAAGAATTATGTACAAGGCATAAAAACATATGGATTACAGAAGAAAATGTAGGAAAAACTCTTCTAAATATTGGCCTGGGCAAAGAATTTATGACTATGAACCCAATGTCAATCATAGCAAGAGAAAAAAACAAAGTGGCTTTTAATTATCAAAAAGGTTCTGCACAGCTAAGGAAATATCAACAGAACAAATAGACAATCTATGTAAAGGGAGAAAACATTAAAAAGCTGTACATCCAATGAAAGGCTCACTTTCGGAATGTACAAAGAACACAAGGAAATCAGCAAGAAAAGAACAAGCAATTTCATTAAAAAGTGAGCAAAGATATGAACAGACACTTTGCCAAGAAGATACACAAATGGCCAATAAACATGTGAAGAAAATGCTCAACCTCACTAATCATCAGGAAAATGAAAATGAAAACACAAAATCACCAAATGTTGACATTCATGCAGAAAGGAACACTTATACATGGTTGGTAGAACTGCAACTTAGTACAATCCTTATGGAAAACAGCATGGAAATTCCTCAAAGAACTAAAAGTAGACCTACTATTAGATCCATCAATCCGACTACTAGGCAACCACTCAAAGAAAAATAACTCATTTTATCAAAAGATACCTGCATGTGGATGTTTACTGCAACACAATTCATAATCACAAAGACATGGAATCAACCCAAGTGCCCACCAATTCATGAGTGGATTATCATAATTTGGTATCTGTATACCATGGAGCACTACTCAACCATAAAAATGTATGAAATAATTTCTTTTGCCACAATTTGAATGGAACAGGAGATTATCTGAAGTGAAGAGTCCCAAGAATGGAACACAAATGCTGTATGAACTAACAAGCACACATGTGAACAGAGGAATGTAAAACTCAGTGGAAATCAAGCAGCAGGGAGGGGAAAAAAATGACACAGTGGGGCATGGGGGAAAGGGAGAGCAGACAGAGGAAGTGGGTGAGGGAAAGAAAAACAAAAGAAAATAGTGACTAATTCTCACATAAATTGGATTTAATTTTGACCAAAGTACATTACTTAAACTTTAATTTTTAATTCAACTTGTTAATATGTTGTTTAAGAGATTGCATCCTCATTTATACATGAAATATGTTTATAATTTCCCAATTACTTCCCAAATACTTTCTCCAATTTTAATATCAGGTGTATCCAGATTAAGTTTAATAATTTTGAAGTATTTCTTTTTTTCTATTGTCTATAAGATTTGGCATGATCTGTTTTTTTAAATTATCTTTTACTTTTATTTATAAATATTTGTTATCTATTTTTTGAGACTTTGGGAAAAAAAAAAAGTTAACTGATGACTCCATATTGAGCCTAAGAGTCCAAGCATTCTATGATAGACATACTCTTATCTGGCAATGTGAATGTTACTTTCTTTGTATTATCATTATTATTATTGCTTAATATTTCGATGCAGCAATCATCTGATTTCTTTTCTGAATGTATTTATCTTCGTTCTTTTCTTTATGAGGTTCTTGTTTCTAGTCCTTATCTTAAACATTGTTATTGTTATTAAAAAAAAAAAACCACCAAAAAACCTAACAGGTGCATTGACTATATTCAGGTGATGGGCACACTTTAGTCATGACTGAAGCATTACAAAAATTATCCATGTAGCCAAAATAATTTGTATTCACAAAATATTTTTAAATAAAAATAAAAACACAAACAAGGAAGCTAAAAACACTAAAATTTCTTTAATTTTTTTATTTAACTTGAAAATTCAATTAATCAGAATCTCTTATTTCAACTTAGGTTCATTTGATGGATTTACTGCCATACCAAATCTATAATATACTACTTGAACCAAAGAACAATGCCCAGAGCTTGCTGTAGGCTTGATAAACTCCTAGAGAGAGGTGCCAGGTTTTTAGAGTGATTCTTCCTTTGGATTAAACACTGGAAGCAAGAAACTGAGGGTTCAATTAAGGATTTTCAAAGCATCACACATTTATAGACACATCTTTCATCGGCTCCTTCCATTTCCTGTCTCACTTTTGCCACTCCAGGTTCAGCAGATGCTATGTATTTACCCATCCATCTATGGGCTCACTTTATAACTTCATTGGACACATCTTGAACACTCTGATTCTCACTCCCCATAGGATTGTAGTTTTTCTCTGACAAATTTCTCAAGAGGCAGGCCAGCAGGGAAGCTTTGAATATACTAAAATTTGACATACTCAGGGAAATGATTAAAGTTGGTAGAAAAATAGCCAACTTCCCCTCCTTTTATGAGAAGAAATTATGTAGTGCAATTTATAAGGCCTCTAAAGGCTTCCAGAGCATCACTCCCTCATTAAAGCATATTTTATTGGCTTCCCCTCTTCCTTGTATGTTTACTACTCTGTTACTTGTGTTTCCTTGGACTTTCTGTCAAAAAAATTGTACCTAAGTACAATTGTACCTAAGGTATGGTGAAACAAAATCTGTCAAATTCTGTTAAAAAAATTGTACCTAAGTACAAAATTGTACCTAAGGTATGGTGAAACAAAATCTATGGTGCATTAAAGAAAAGCTTCCTACTTCTGACTTTCTATCATGATGAACTCATAGTGTTAAGTCAACTAACCACGTGCCATTATTAAATATAGTGAATAAGTCTCCATTTAGAACCATCAAGTAATATGTAATAGACCTCTTTCTAGCACTCCCCTAGAATCTGAAAAGAAAATTATATTCCTTGTTTTTTGAGGGTTCCAAAGAACTACAGGTGATTTTTCATTTTGCTGATGGTTCAGCATATTTCCTTTGTATTAATCTAAACTAATCTAAATCTATAGTGCTTTTATACAGTATTTTGATAGTATGTTTCAAAATCAGTAACAATAGTCTTATCGTTTGATCATTAGTTGTACTTCTAAAAATTTATTTTAAAGGAAATTCATAGCACCAATGG
Organism: Arctocebus calabarensis; assembly: GCA_963573935.1. NCBI lineage: Eukaryota > Metazoa > Chordata > Mammalia > Primates > Lorisidae > Arctocebus > Arctocebus calabarensis. The sequence goes on along the minus strand of CAUYON010094180.1, from coordinate 15,625 downwards.
CATAGATTCTGTAGGCATAAAAACTTACAATTCAGGAAGCTTAAAAATAATCTACATATCCAAAATTTAGATTATAGTGCATTAATAAGTTGTAAATTTATGTACCTGGAAGAAATAACATTAACGATTATGGGATTACTATTAAGGTGATTAAAAGGAAGCTATGAAATGTCATATTTTTGCTATGATTATCACATAAATTTAGTGTTTGTGTATGTACAAAATCCAGAGCAGAACTATGTAAGGTCATCCATACTCTATCAAAATAGAGATATAGCACCAAAATTGGATATGAGCAGTGAAGAATTTGTTAAAGCTATAAATTCATTTTTTTTTAATTGCCTGAAGACTTGCCACAAACCTGTCCTACAAAGTATACCTGAGGGGGTGGCACCTGTGACTCCAGGAGTAGGCGCCTGCCCAATAGAGGTGGTGGGTTCAAACCCAGCCCCGGCCAAAAACTGCAACAACAACAACAACAACAACAAAAGATAAAAATAAAAATAAAAAAAAAAAGAGGCAAAGTATACCTGAGGAACAAACACCAAATATCAAAACCCTACTTTCTTCTGGGGAATGAAACAGACTACTCAGCCTTTAGAGTAGTGATTCTCAACCTTCCTAATGCCACAGCTCTTTAATAGAGTTCCTGTGGGTCACGACCCACAGGTTGAGAACAGCTGCTTTAGAGTATGCTGTCTCTAGACAATAACTCAAAGATTATGAGAAAGTCAGATCACTATAAAAATTATTAGCACTTACTTCTCCCTCTCAATAAGAACAGAGAGAAGGGGTAGGAGTATCATTTCTATACCATTAACTTGAAAATCCTCAGTTTAGATTATTAGCATAAAAAGATACACAGAAAAAGAGAAAGTAATCCTGAAGATATGAAGTGATTTGCTGAAGTTAATTGGTGACAGAAACAGAATGAGCCCTGGTCTTCTAACCATCACTGTAGAACTCGGTCTATTTCCTTATCTGGAAATGGAATAAAAGCCCTTGGTGTTCTATACTTCTTTGGCTCTTATAGGAATCAAATAAAGGAGATTCAAGAAGGAACTCTGTACATTATAAACCCAGTTCACAATAAAGTAATGTAGAATTTAAAAGAAAAGTCAAATGTCCACAGTTGTTCCCTGATTTACAATCTGTACAGGTCAAGGGCATAAACTTTAGGAGAGAAGTCATGTGGTGCAGGAGACATAGACTGTTGGCTGCCTCTGTATTGATTCTGAGGAATGACTGCCTTAGCCACAGTGTGGCAGATCCATGAGATGCAGCTGATGCCTGGATCGCCTCCTTCAAGCATGACAGGGCCCATTCTTTTTTCCTCTACCACCTGGGAGTGATTCAGGCTGAAAAGAGGCAGAGTTGCCAACTTGAGCTCTATCTTCTCTCATTCTCATTTTTCAACCACACTGCACACATGATACTAAACTCTATTCTCTTCAGCTAGGTTCTGTTTCCTAGAAACAGCCAGGTACAATTCAGCCCCAGGTTTTAGAAAAATTCATGTTGAGCTTCAGTAATCCCCTACAGGCCCTTCAGGAATAAGAATCCTGTTAGGAGATGCTCACAAATAGGTAAAAGTTAAGTTTCTGCCCATAGCAGATGGCCAATAAGAGCTTTAACTCAGAGGCATAGATCTCTAGAAAGTAGCACCAGGTTCAAATTGTGACTTAACACTTTAAACACACAACACACTATTATTCTCATGTACCATATGCTATGAAAGTGTATATATATCACATAGTAGAATGAAAACAGTAATAAATTTTGTACTGTGTTTTGTGTTCAGTTGCTAACTTTCTTTGTGACTATGGACAAATCACTTAAACTCCCTAGGTCTCTTTCTAAAATAAAGAAATTCTAGATGATTCCTTAGATTTATTTTAGTCCTGAAGATCTGACTATTTATGAATAACATTGAGAATAATGAGAAAATTTTACACACACATACACATTCACATCTACATCAAATGAGTGATTTATCAATAAAACAGATGTTTGTAAGATGTACTGATCAAAACTAAATTACTCCCAGTATAAATATACATATCTGTATACACACATGGATTTCACTAAATACAGTTTGCATATTGTTGCAACAAAGGAAGAGCATAAAAGTACATTTCTGTCAAGTTTTTTCTTAAGAACTGCTTTTCTTTTTTCTTCTTTCTACCTTTCCTTCATTCCTATAATATAGTATGGATTTTAAGAACACACAACCAGCCGGATTGAGTTCAAAGTCAAGGTCTGATACTATAGAGCTATATGACCTTACAAAATTACTTCACTGTTCTGTTCCTCATTTAAAATAATTATAATGGTACTCACATTAAAGAGTAGGTATAGGGATTAAATTGTATTATATGTGAAGCTCTCAAAACACAGGAAGAACTTCATATGTGTTATCTCTTGAGTTTAATTAATATATTGTATATGAATAGCTATTTAGTCTTTTACAGGGGAAGATCAGAGCTGGAGGAAAAACAAATAATTTGATGAGGAGCCCAGTGAGGGCTGTGCATCCATCATCTACTCAGGTAGTAATTTGGGGCAGGCAGTTCAAATCTTCAGCTATTGTTCAGAGAGAGAGCTATGCTAGAGGTTTATGCCTGTCGGGCTACCTACATAGATTTCATGTCTAGAAATAGCTGATATTAGCCATGAACCAACATTGTGCTGTGTCAGGAAGGAAGATGTCAAAGACCAGAGCTTTCTTTCTGACACCCAAGTTGTTATTCAGCTTTATTGAGCTATAATTGAAGAAAAGGAGTTATATACATTTAAGGCATGTGATTTAGTCTTTTGATGTAAGTAGACCCTGTGTAATGATTTCCACTATCAAGCAAAATATGCATCCCAGAGGTACCGTGTGCATGTGTGAACAGTTATGAATATATGTGTGTGTGGGGGGGTAGGAACATTTATGATTTATTCTGTTAGAAAATTTTCAGCAATTTTTATTATAGTTATCAATGCTATACATTAGATCTCTAGCACTTGCTGATCTTATAACTGAAAGTTTGTACCCACTGACTAGTATTTCCTATTTCCCCCACTTTTAGCTGCAAGCAATCATTATTTTACTCTCTGTTTCTCTAAGTTTGATTTTATTCTTAGTATAATATTTTTAGGTAATTTTGTCTTTCTGTTAACACTTGCTCTTAAGGAACAACTTAAAATAAAAGAACCAGTAGTGGAAGATACTGAAAAAAAGACTCCAACAAACTAGAAAAGAGGAAGAAGTGTGTGGTTTCACAAAAGTCAAAGTTCAGGCTCAGCACCTGTAGCTTAGTGGCTGGGGCACCAGCCACATACACCAGGGCTGGCAGGTTTGAATCCAGCCTGGGCCTGCTAAAACAATGATAATTATAACAACAACAAAAAAAATAACTGGGTGTTGTGGTGGGTGCTTATAGTCCCAGCTACTTGGGAGTCTGAGGCAAGAGAATCACTTAAGCCCAAGAGTGTGAGGTTGCTGTGAGGTGTGATGCCACGGCACTCTACCAAGGGTGACATAGTAAGACTCTGTCTCCAAAAAAGGAAAAAAAAAGTCAAAGTTCAAAGTTTTAAAAGGAAGTACTTTGGGGTTAAGTTATGTAGATTTGAAGCCAGATAAAGGCTGACAAAAAATAAATCATTACATCTGAGAATACAAAGATTATTGCTAACTTGTGAGAGAGCAGTCTTCAAGAGATGATGAGGCAAGATTTCATTTGGCTAAGGAGAAAACGGGAAGTGAAAAATATGAGTTAGGGAATGTAGATAACTATTTCAATATAAAGTGGAGCTCATAGCCTCATAGAGCTAAGAACAGGAGCACAATCTTGGTATATATCAAGGGAGTTCATGAATTTTGAGGTTATAACTAAATATTTTGCCCTGTTCATCTTGGAGAATTTGTGAAACAATGGTATGGAATAATGTTTTACTGGAAAATAGCTTAAAACGATTGTAGTATATACAGAATTTTAAGGGATTGACATGAAAATAACTAAATATTGAAAGGCTCTACTTTTAGCTGGTTGCTATGAGACCAAGGATAGATGATACCCAAACAACTACAGGTTAAGTGGGAAAAGCTAATCAGCCCATCATTTTGTCAGCATGGTTCCAAATACCTGCTTTGACTGATTTTCTCTCTAAATTGATTTAATCAAACATTGTGGTGTCATCATTTAAAGACCATAGGTGTTTACAAAGGACTTAGTTTTCTAAATTGCACTACACGACTAGACTCTATTCACCCACACAGGCAATGATTGTATGTGTGTGTACACACACGCACATATGCATACACACATAGATATACGTACATATACAGAAATGCATATAATGCATATATCCAACATCCGTACTGCAGTTAGTTAACCAAATGTTTTTTAAAGAAAAGTTTTAAATATGTGTATGCTGTCTAGTATTCTTGGATGACAAAATTGTATATTCTGTGTTATTGACTAGTACCATTTCAGCCAGAAGAAACTAAGTCAGGTTATTAATTATAAAGTTCATTCTATTTAAAAATAGTAGAAAATGTAACCTAATTCTTTGTACCCTCAATTAACTTGAAATAATAAAAAGAAAGAAAAAAGAAGAAAGGGCAAAAAAATGTATGCTGGATTTTTAAGACATGGTACAACAGATATGTAAAATATCACGTTAATAGTTTTTACATGAATCACATGTTGAAATTACATAGTATTTTGGACAGATTAGGTTAAATAAAATATAATTAAAATTAAAAAAAAATAGAGAGTGAGGAGAAGGAAGAAAGGAGAAAAAAGTGTCAGGGATTCAGGTTATAAATAGGGTAAGAAAAATGCACAGAGGCAGGAAAGCTGAAGGAGGGAAGCACATTGCCTGTGTGGATCATAAGGAAGCCAAGGACCAAGAAAGATGACACTGTGCTGGATTCTCTTCTTACCAGGGCTATCTTCTTCAGTTCTCAAAGCAAGACATTTTGGGGATGATGTCTGGGGTCACCGCTGAAGTTTTCAGATCAGTATTATTTTAAATATCATGACCCAGCAGAATACAAAATTTTCTCTCAGAAGAAGGATATTTAAAATAAAGTTAATCTAGTAGAAAGTTTTAAGCAGTTCCCAAGAAGAAACATTTTTATTCCTTCTACTTAAGTAAGAGAAAGGGCTAAATTCAGCACTGACAGATCTTTCAATTATCCAATAAATATCACTGATGGCTTTCAAATAGAATGGCCTATCCTGAATAGGAAAGGCCAAAGAACACAGTTTAAATACTATCATTATAGATGACTAATTCAATTTATGTCACCACTTTAGATTGTTTCAGCATAGAAGAGCCATAATGATTATTGAGCATTTGCTGGTGGAAATATTTTTCTGTGTAAAAATCACTGTTTCCCAAAATAGGGTTTGAAAAATGAATGTAATATTAATGTCTGGTGTGGTGCTGTCATAGAAAAAATTAAACTTAGTTTTAAAAAAATCCATGAATGCAGGTATATAACTAGTTCACAGACATGTGAGTGGTGCTAATGCATAAATTTGAATTGTCCCTAGTATACTCTGTTTCAGAAACTGTGGCTCCACAACTGCTTGTCTTAAAACATAAAAGGTTCACATTTCATATTTACTCAAAGAAGCATAAAAGACAAGGCATGTATGTCATAAGCAAAATTATAAAGGAGGCTACATTCTACATAAGTATTCTCTGTTTCCTTTTATAGTCACAGATTCCTTATTCCTCTGCCACAATCAGATGCTTTTGATGGTATTTTGACTTTTGAAAGCTTTATTCTCATAGAAGAAGTCAATAATAGTATAGGCTAGCTAAACAGTTAAACTCTCCAGGGTGTGTGAATCTTAAACAATAAATAAATATTCACTGTGTATATCTTTTATTCACTGTGTATATCTTTTGTGAGAACATTTAGGTCTTCCTCAGAACGTATTACCTCAGTCAGGTTGTTAAAGTTGATAAAGAGGATATCTAATCGAGTACTATTGACAGAATCACTGTTACCCATCATCCAAAACAATTTAATAGTATGCTAGTTTATAGTCTACTAGTTAAAATTGTAGAATCTGGAGTCAGCCCACAAGGATTCACATCTTGATTATGCTTATTTATAAGCTACAAGACCTTAGGTAAGTCCTTTAAACTGCATTTGCTTTACAATCCACATGTGTAATATGTAGTTAATTATAGTACCTAATTCCTAGAGTGTTGAGCATTAAATTAGTATTTTATATCAAATTAATACAGACATACTCACATAGGGTCTACTATGCCCCAGGTCTTCTAGGGATTTGTGTTGTTACTATCAATATGTGGTAATGCAATCAGGTACCAACTTTTTATTCCAGGGAACACACGAAAATTACTTTTTGCATGCTAAACATATCATATTATTGGCCTTGAAATAAATAGTATACACTATTAACTATTCATCTGGTTCAATAATAGATACTTAGTGTTTACTTAGTATACACTAAGTATAATCACTGCTCATGGAACCATTATAGAATAGTAATTACTAGAGTCTTCTCCTTGATGAAACTTATGTTCTAGTTGAGGGACAGATAAAAAATTCAATCTGATGGCAGATGATGGCAAATGATCTGAAGGTAAAGACATAATGAGGGGAGAAGGTGTCATTTTCAATAGCATTGTCAAGAAAGGAGTCGGAAGAATGTGTCTATGTGCAGAGATGTGAGGTGATGGAGAAAGGTTCTGTTACCATGTAGGGGATAAAATTTCTTGACTGAGGAATAGTGAGTGCAACATTCCTGACACTGGAAGGTACTTGATGTGTTTAAGGAATAATGACAAAACCAGTTTGTGTATTTCAGAGTGGTGGTAAATGAGTAGAATGAGAAAGGCAGGAGTCAGATAAGCTGGCAGACAGGGTTTTTATCTCCAGTATGTCTGAAAATCATTAAGGGTTCCGGCTGAGGTAGGATGTAATTCCATTTTCATTCTAGAAGCAGTGGAGAAGTAAATGTGTGGTTTTGAGTCCAGGGTAAGAGTCAGATCAGTAGGAGAAGCACTATGACAAGAACTTCTTGCAGTTCAAGTGAAGGTTGGGACTTGGGGCTAAGAGTGGTGGGGGTGATGAGGATTGTGCGATTTGACAGAGATAATGTAGGAAGGAGAGGATTTTCTCACAGCACTTAGGTGAAATTTCTGACCACTTTACCTGCAGCTGTCCCCCTATTCCTCCTACTGAAGAAAGAACATAGCAAAAAAGAATGAGAATATATATGATTGCTCTAGGGTCAAACTTGAACTTGATGTAAATCATGAAAATATAAATTATTCACGAATAATCCATTACTCATGACACATGATGCACACCACTCCACCCTTTCCTCTGCAACCTGATTTCACAGCAGGGGGTGAGTCCCATAGCTTCCTGTGGTAGCTGAAGTGTTCTGGGAAAGCTATATGGATCCGGCCTTTAATCAGGCCTGAACTAGGCCTTTAATAAGTGGACAGGAGACAGAGGATAAAGGCATTCCATTGATGGTCAGACATGGAATATGGCACTCTCTCCAGATGCTGACATTGACTTTATGAAGGAGAAGGAAAGGCAGTGAACTGACATCTGGGAGGAAGAGTTTATGATTATTTTTCTCTGTAGTTAAATGCTATGCTATATACATTCCTTTCCCTACTCACTGGACTCTCTAGAACAAGTATGCAAGAGGAAATATTTTCATAAGAGAAGAGGAGAATTCTAGCACATCTTCCAGTGTGATGGGCCGTTCCTTCTCTCTCCATGGGAGCTATTTGTTGGGTGATCAGCCCTGCCAAGCAAGTCTCTTCAGTGTTCTTTTCCAGTTTAGCAGATAAACATAAATGGAAAAAAAAATACTCATTGCATTTAATTAACTTTACGGGTTTATTTGATAGAGCTACAGCTGCCTTTTTATGTAAGGACACTAAATATATTCTCTTCTTCATTGGAGTCCAGATGGTTACAGAGAAAAGGACAGAAACCACATGAATAGCTCAAAGCCAGCATCCCAGAGATGCTCAAAAAACCCCTGATACCAAACCACAAGGAAGTGGAGGTTATTTATCTCAGTGTTACGAGGGGAAGGGGACACAGGTCAGTTGGTACAGGAAGAAGCACCGGAAGATGTTGACCTGACATTGGTCTCTCTCCTCCCTGGACAATTTCCCCAGCCAATGCTCTTGGCTATGGTTTTCCTACCATTTGTATGACCCTCTACACCATCTCCATCTGCTGAAATTTTAGCTGTTCTTTAAAACTTTATCAGTTAGAAATATAACTTGTGTTTTACTTCCCACAAAAAGTAAAGCAAAATCAACAAGTAGGGGAAAAGTACATATAGACTAACAATTAAAATACACAGATAAGTTCAAAGGTGGAGGCTTTTCATCAAGCATGGCTGGATTCAGTGTTTAAATAATGTCACTAGTGCTGTAGAAGAGTGAGGCGCTTTCCTGTTGGGCTCAAGGCAGAGCTAGCTGCCTTGGCCTGGGTTGGCTTGCTGTAAGTTATGTTTTTTTCCCCTGAAACAAGTATTATGGTTAGAACCTTAATAATGTTGACTTGTCCAGATACCACTAGGTGTTCAAGTATCACCAGATGAAGTTAACAACAAAACATTTTCCTCTGCAGCTGGGACCAAACGAAAATAAGATCTCAAGAATCTCTTCTAGCACGTGGGTTAAGTGGTTACTGTATGAGGGGAAAATAACCACCACCACCACCAACAAACAACAAATGCCCACTCAGGTTGCCTAGTATGTTAGTTCCCTTAGAAACTTGCTCACTTGCTCTCCACATTCTGCTAAGCAGTTTTGTTTGCCTTGTCTATGTACCTTCATTCTCCTCTTATAATCCTTCATGAAAGGTACCGTGTTGTATTTGTACCTGAATTGATTTTAGAATATAGCACAACATGTTGCATACAGACAATTTGTCATTAAGAAGGAGCATTACTGTATTTGTAGACAAATACATTTTGGATTTGAATAATAGGTTAGAATCATTTTTAGAAAAATGGAATAGGTGTAAATAATTAGGAAATCATGAAAATCAGGAATGAAAAGCATTGTGGAATTTCTCATACTATCAATAGAAATTATTTACTCTTGTTTATTTTAATAGTTTCTTATTTCTTCATATTTTCCATTTTTCTAAAATATTAACCAGTATTCAATAGGAATCTTTTTTGTATAGGAAGTAAACAAGGGAATTTTACTATGTAATCTCAATTTCTTATAATAAACCAAATATTTTTATATCTATTTTACAGATTATGAATCTGAAATGTAAAGAGTTTAAAGGATTTAGCACAACAACAGGACCAAGAACAGGTTGAGATTGGACTTGACTTCAGGATTATCTAATTAAGAAACATGAATTATTTCCTCATATAATACATATCTTAAATTTTATGTTTTAATATTTATATTTCCTGTCTTTCAGCATGTGGAAGTGAGGCTTTCTCTCTCCCATATGTTAAAGATGAAGGAATTTCTTTTATGTTTTCTTATTTTTTGAAACCCTAATACTAGTTAATAAAAATTTTTGTTCTTTTTTTACTTTCTTTTTCTTTCTTTCTCTCATCCTCCTACCTTTCTTCCTTTTATTCAGAACTCAAATACTGCAGTGGCTCAAGAGATAAAATGAAGTACCTAAGAGGATGAACAAAAATATACCACACATTATCAGTATAGTCAATAACATGAATGGCTTAAACTTTCCACTGAAATCAAATGGGCTGAATGAGTGGATAAAAAACATAATGATAAATAAACAAGCCAGTGTCTGTTGTCTACAGGAAACACATCTAACCTATAAGGATTCATTTAGACTCAAGGTGAAAGGATAGATCTTTTTTCTTTTTTGCTATTATCTTTGAAGAAGCAGTTGTGGTGTCTGTAACATTTAGAGAGACAGAGTGGCATTGAGTGACTTCTGGGGATAGGTAGCATTAGGCTCAATGACTGATTTCAAGACTAAAATTTCTATGATTTTGAACAAGATAGTAAACCTTGGTTTTATTTTTTTTAAAACTGGCAAAAAATTTACTTTATCGGTTTTCTATGAGAAGTAAATGGAATACTTAATGAAAGCAATTAGCTATAAGCCTAGCACATAGTAAATACATAATTTAATATTTGCTCTCATTGGCCACTATTTATCTGAGGAAGTAAATGCCAGACTTTATGATCTTGAATTGTTTTAAAAGTTGAATATCTATTTCCAGGACAAGAGAGAAGAAGATTTTGGTATTATCAAGAGACATAAGTCAAATAAAGTTTAATAAGAATTATTACTACATATGTAGCATTAAATGTATAAGATAATAATAGAACCTTGCACCTGCAGGCTCTTAAGGGAATCTGTATTTCATAAAAGTGAACTTCAAAAACTCACAGAACCAGTTTCTAATAAGGTCAAGTCTATTTTAGGAGCAAAAGGATCGGTCCAAAATCTTATTGCAGTATAAAATGTGCAAAATGAAAATTAGCCAATAAAACTGTTGAAAATATTTTGTCTTTTAGTTCATTTTTTCTCATTTGTAGATATAAGAAATATCAGAAACATAAGATTCAAACATGCCATTGTTATTTTTAACTTTAACATTCTCTCCACTCAGTGAAAGATTTCTTTCCTAGAGCTGGGTCAGATCATGGGGTTGGATAGTAAAAAATGGAATAGTGAATCCGGAATTCTGGGTGGCAGTAGAAATCTGCCATTTGAAATGACCAATAAGTAGCACACCAAAAACAGAGATGGGGGGTGGATCATTTTAACGTCTGCAGAGTTAGTGATGGCTTCTTCTTCCTGCAGTCTGCTCTGGCACTGCCCTCTCTACTGTCCTGTGGTTGCTAAGCAACCTCTCACAGAAGTAGTGGAGTGAGTAAGATCTGTCAAATTCATTAATTTTGCCTTAAAGAGGCAGTGGCTATAATGAAAATAAAAGTACAAAGCTTTGTCTCTGTTTATTCTCGTGTAGACAGGAAATAAAGGAAATTCTTCTTCTTTCAACCCTACACCATTTTCACTTCCTGTTTCTAGATAGGAAAGTCTTGAAAGCTAGAAGGATTGAGGGTAAAAGGTATGTCTGATACAGAGAATGCAGTAAAGCAAAAAGGAAAAGAAAACCATTAATTTGACAATATATTCTTTTTAAAATTCCCACTTATTCTGGGAGCAAGTTACAAAATTTCACATAATCTTGAAATTTAGTAAAAGAAGGGCTATAGAGAAATTAATAGTAGCTCTATCCAATGGGGCATTTTTTTCTTCAATGAAAAAAGAAAGAACAGTTTTTCCTATCCATCTATTGCACATTTCTGGGAATATCTGCTACTTTCTGTATTGTGAAATATGAACATAAGACAAGATTAGGGTTAGGCAGTGAAGGCAGAGCAGTTAAGATGAGATGGTTATTACACACAGAGCCTCTAGTTCTGCATAGGACCTTCTTTTAAACATTGCTTTAGGACTGGAATTTGTTATATTTGATTTCTTCCAAAGGAATTTGTATTTTTTAGGCTAGAATATCTTGTTCTCCAGGATCTCTTTCATATAATGACTTTGTCTTGTCCTATGGGATAAATAGCAATGCAAGATAAAATAATAAATAGTAGCGTTTACTTTGAAAGTATGCAAACAAAAAGTTATGGCTTAATCATAATTTACTAGTTGTGTGATCTGGGATGAATCATTTAAACTTTGCTAACCCTTGGTTTTCTGATCTACAAAATGAGAGCACTAAAAATATTATTTCCTGACGTTCTTGTGGAAATTAAATGAGGCAACCCACGTACATTAATTAGCAGAGTGAATTACTTAAAATAAGTGTCAAGTAAGTACATTCTAAGTATTATTTTTTTTAGTTTTGCCAGTAATTTTGCATTATTTGAATGTTTTATTGTGAGTATTTAGTACTGTTATAACAATGCTAAGTATAGTGATAAAACTAAAAAGTAAAAACCACATATCCTCATTCAAACTACAGAAGTATCCCAACCCCATCCCTCTAGGATAAAATTTTTGAGTAGCCCTCAAAGTTAATATTAACAAAATGCCTTATCTTCATTCCATGAAGATCAGAGATTCTTACTGAGAGGACCCTAGGATTTTGCTCTCCTGGATATCCATTCAGGTGTGAATGATTAAGAATAGTGACCCAGTGTTCCCTTCCCTACCCCTATGTTAGCCCTGTACTGGAGCCACAAGAAATCATAAAAGGTCTTCCGTGTAAACAGTAATGACTTTGTACAGCCATTATCATCCTTTTCTTCAATGTTATTCTTTTCTCATTTACATGTATGTACTTGAGCCTATATGAATGTTTTATAAATGAGAAAATAGTATAAATGGGTTCTTAAGCTAAAAATATCTCTGTAAGTAACCTTCTGTGTCTAGATTTTGGAGGAGGCAGATAACTTCTACAGGAGATGGGATCCACAACCACAAATTTTGTGGTTTAAGTTAGATAGAAAAGTGAATAGTTGAGCAAGGATGAGCAAAGACCCTAATAAACATGTCTAGTGACCAAGAGTCCTGAGAATTTTCCCTTCAGGCCTGTGGATGCTGGTAACTCTTCCTGCTATTTTTCAGTTCAGGAATTAACATGGCACAAGAACCCTAAAGATGAGCTAAGAAAGACAGGTTGTAGACCTGGACTTGAAATTTTGTGAAGAGCAATTTCCTTCCTTACTAAACTAAGTGTTCATTGAGGGCATTTTATACTAAATAAATCTCAAAATCTCTTGCAGGTCTACTATTATATACTTTGGGGATTCTAAGTTCCTCCCTTCCCTTATCTCTTAGCTTTGACCAAATTATAAGGAATCCATAAATATTATGACAAGGTGTTGAGAATTATCATTCATTTTCTATCAAAAGAATTATTTGCTATTTCACCAAGTACAATGCTGCAGATGGGATTATGCTTGTAGAAATTATCTGAGCCGGTGTCATTAAGACTCCTTACATTAAGGAACAAACAGATTCTAACATAAGAATAAATAACACAAGTGCCAAACATTTCACTGTGATATGTCAGTTATAATGAATAGGTTACACTCAGGGCACTAAATTCCTGGGTTTTTTTTTTTGTTGTTTGTTTTGTTTTTTTGTAAGGAAGACAATCATAGCCTTTAACATGTCTGCTCTACAAGTGGTTTTCACCCACTTACCAATCTGTGCTACCTTTCTGTCAAGTTATGCCTTCCAAAAGCAGTTCCCAATTCATTGGCAGCAACCTCCTTCCTAAGATGTGATGACTTTTCAGGAACCCTTGCCCAAATGTATTTTTAGTTCCAACTAATGAAACTATACATCTCTAACATAATAATTTCCTAGATAAAATTTATTTCATTCAATCAGCATTTACATCATGCCTACTATGTCCTTAGTAGGCATGATGTTTTTCCTAGAAAGAAATTTTAGACTAGGCCATTTGAATCAGCCTTTGTTTCCTGGAATCAGTACACCCACATTGGTGAGTTGAAACTATCACAGATGTTATCACAAATTGTCCTTAAAGAAATGATAGTTAGATGACTGGGAAACAGCATCCTTTCCATCCTAAGCACTTCAAGAAACATTAATTGATGAGACTTTGGGAAAAGAAAGGGAAAAGAGACCCAGTAGACACTATTTGAGTCCTGGCTCTGTATTTTTGATAACTCACATCATCTTTCAGGTATCTGTAAAATAAAGAGTTTAGTTTGAAGGAGGTAAGTTCGAAGGCCCCTTGAATTTCTGATATTCTGTGAGTCTGTAAGTGAAGACTGGTTTACACTGAATCATAAATGGTGCTGGGACCCCACAGGCTTGTTGATGGCACCCAGCTAATGGCTCAGGAAGGGCAGAATGGGACCAGGTGGCAAACTGCTCTGCACACTTGGCAAGAACACATCCCTGTCTGTAAAGGCAAGAAGCCTCAGACCACATTAATAAGACCCACCCCCTTTCTGTGTCTGCTCCCTGAGCCTGATAGCAGTTTCCTGCATTTTTCCATTTTAGAATTCTCTGAAAGAGAATTTGTTTTGTTTTGTGAAAGTGCTACTTGGAAAACAAGTCCCCCCCTCCTCCCTCTTCTCCCAGACACTGTAATAATAAGCACCACCAAAAGAGGCTAATTTTGCCAGATTTGGATTTCATCAGCCAGCGCTTTCCAAAGATTGCCATGTTATTGCAAAACTAGACTTTTTATTACTGGAATAAATACTGTGCAGCCTTTGTAGCCAGCACTTAATGGATTCCTTTGCTAATTCCACTGAATAACAAGGATTCCTTGTGAAAATAAAGGCAGATAAGGTAGAGTAAACCAGCAATTACATAAAATGTGCTGCTGTTAGCCTGCCAAAGCAGTTCATAAACCCAGCAGGGAAAGACTGGGGTATTTTTCAGGGCTTTCACCCCAATTGCCTTGCTGAACGCCTCCCTCTTGGTGAGCTGTTTACATGGAGGTGAATAGATTCTGCAGCTGTCTCTTTCTGTGGCCTGGTAGGAAGGCTTTATTACCTTCTCTGCCTTGTTCTCTTTCCTGGGAGAATTCATTTTCTATCTTAATACCTTATTTGCTTATGAGCCAAATCTCTGTAAGAACCAGAAATACACAAGAATACTGTATCAGAGAAGGGTAATACATTACATTAGTTCAGAGCATGGGTAATAGAAGGAGAGAAAGATGAGTTGAAATGCCCTCTCCACCATGTTCAAGCTGGGTGACTTTAAGGGAAATTTTCTAAGTTCCCTTATCCTTAATTTTCCCATCTTTAAGATGGACATAATGCAGGGATAATCAAACTCTAGAACACATCAGAATCACCTGCAGAATTTGGGTCAGCACACGAGGCAACTGGTGGGTAACATCCCCCAGGTTTTTGATTCAAAAATTCTGGCAGAATTTGCATGTTTAACCCATTTCCACATATTGTGTTTGTGCTTGTCTGGGAAACACACCCTGTCTACAGCATAGGGATATTATCAGGATTACATAAGATAACGTATTTAAAATTGTCTATTTCACACATCGTTGCCTCTCAGTCATGAACACCATACTTCTGTGTAAATACACCATTTGTTTTCTCATTGTCATGTACGAACTGTATCGTAACTTTCTTCTTACCGCTCTAAATCTTAATTTTTTCAACTTTTCTGGAGAGCCTTAATGGATGCTGCTCTTTTTATTTATTTGCTCATTTGTGGGATCATGAACCTGCATAGTTCCCTCTTCCCTAACTTTTCTTCTATTTCTATCAAATACTATGATTAATTTCATTGGGCATTAAGATATTTATCAGTTCAAAAGTCTACCCTTTCCTATTTCTATTCCATATCCTATAAATCTGATTTTTGTGTATTTTTTAAATTTTTTTGAATGAAATTGATATTCACATAAATTGTTTTATATATGAACTAACTCTATTGTCCTAAAGTAGAATTCCAAATCTAATTTATTCATTTGCCTTTTTTTTTTCTTTTTTCTTTTACTCTTTTTTTTTTTTAATAATTTTATTGAATCATAATTATGTACATTGGTGCAATCACAGGGCACGATTCATATACATTCAGAAATATTTTGATCATACTGTTACAGATATCCTTCATGGCATTTCCTTGATCACT